>JABFFI010000948.1:0-45582 GCA_013623725.1 Fusarium robinianum | reverse complement strand
GGGGGGGGGGGGTGGGTCATAGGTGACAGAGAAATGCCGTCGTTGATCGAAGTCTGTGATGTGCCAGGTATATGGCCCCCCAACGAGTAAACTGCCGGACCCAGCATAGAGCCGACCGATGGCGTCAATCGTGATGGGAAAAATTATCGGATCAGGGTAATACAAGTATTGTGCGAGGAATGATGGTGAGGGGAGGGTAGAATTGAAGGAAAGGAGAAGGAAGGCGTTTGTTGGTGTGAGCACAAGATCTAGCTTAATCAGCACCAAACTTGATTTTCCTCCACCCAAAAAAATCACGTTGATACCTGCGATGATGCGCGTTTGTTGTGCCAACAGAAATCTGGGGTGAAGACGCAGCGGCAAGTGCAGCCATGAAACATACACCCCCCTCCCTTATAGGCAGGCTGGCCACATCAACAAGGCGCTTTAGTCGAGTTGTTGGTTCTGCAAACACCATTTGGCTCCATGACCATCCACATCATGGTGCGAATCTTTTTGGTTTGGTTGGCCCTGCCTGGACTCGGGCTCAGTTTACTTAGGTGGTTCGCGGACATGAATCACCTCCAGTATTTTATCTGTCTATAAAACGTCTGTACTTTCCGTCCTCTGCTTCCATTCATTCTCTCTTGTCATCGACACATCGACGCCCTCATTTGCATCCGTTTGTGCCACACTTCTAACCCCCCCCCCTGAAAACCCCCTCTCAGTCATGGCGAACGCCCAAATCATCCAGCCCGGGGATATCGCAGAGGAAACCCGTCAACGATTGGTCTATCATTCCAGTAACCCAAGAGGCTGTCCTTACTCCGTATGCCGACTCCAGTTTTGGTCTTAGTGCGAGAGGCCGACCACCAGTGTTTGGAGATTCCGCCGTTTTAGCCCCCAAGGAATTGTGACGAGAATCCATCCCGTGCAGTAGCGTTATGGTTGTTGGGGACTCAACTCCATAATCTCATGATCCCTTGGCTCGCAAGCGTTCATTTTCATCTAAACCACGTCCCCAGAACCTTGCCGCTTCTGGCGCGCTGATCTCCCACCTGATGGACATCTCCAAATACGCAGTGGGCGCGGAGGATATTGACGTCCTGTCCAGATATCAGATTACCTACTTTTTCCATCGACAAAATCCGTTACGAAGAATGACTGCGATCGTGCCGCTGTGAGAATCACGGGGAGTCAGGTCTCCCCAACTCTTGTGCAGGGCGAGACCAGTTATACTGTAGCAGCCGAAACCACCAAGGCCGTCCAATTTCGCCGGTCAGCATTGAATCTTGAACACATGAACCAAGCACAACAAACCTACCGGGAGTTCGTCCCTAGTTGCGAGCCCCATGGCATGTTGGCCGACGTCTACGTGTACGAGATGGATTTTGTGCCCGGGGTAGCCTTCTCTCGTGCCAGGCGCCAACTCTTCGCCTCCGAAATGGAACAATGCCTGCTTCGAACTGTTGAGGACTTTGCAAGGTCAGTTGGCATGTGTATATCCCCATCTCGGCGAGCTCCCCTTTGATTAGAAGACTAGATTCTTCGCATCAGCGTGGACCAACAGGCCAGCCCTAGGACAGCCAGCAGATACGGGTGAAAAGTTGTTCGCCCACTATACCTGGATCCTCAACCAACTATCCCAAGGATTGCCTGAGCGGTTTCAACTGAGTTTAGATGAGGTACGCCAAGGGCTCCCGTTGCTATTGTGGCCTGGATATCCCCTGGTGCTCAACCATGATGACCTCTTAGAGATGAATATTCATGTGGATGAGGCAACGGGACACATCACTGGCATTGTCGATTGGGCTGACGCGAAGATTGCCCCGTTCGGCACGTCACTCGGGGGTCTTGAAACCGTTCTTGGGGTCCAGACGTCGTCATGCTGGCACTTCCATCCGAGGCATGACTACCTCCGGACGCAGTTCTGGAAGACTTTCTACGAGGCTACTGGATATATTTCGGATACTGACCGACGAGCAATCGAAATTGGGAGGAAATTCGGCTTCTTCCGAACCTACGGCTTTGATCGTCGGCCTGAGATGGACAACGCGACGCCACTGGATGATGGAAGTCAAGAATTTGTGTGTCTCGAAGCTTTCTGCCTTGGTTAAGGTAGCCCGTCATCGGTGAAACATAGGAGCTTTCGTTTGTGTGACATATCAACAACCTCAAGCGCAAATGCGTCGAGATAGCCCGTGATTCACATCATTCACATCACTCGCGGAGATCGGCGACGGACCCTCGACAAACTCGAAAGGAACGAGGCCGTCCTGTTCAGGGATCATTTGGAAGACAACTCCGCGGATACGTCAGAAATCAAAGGAGTCGATTTGAGTGGCCTTATTCCCTTTGCCGGGTGTCGAAGACCAGGGATGGGAACTCCAGAGTAAGAACGTTGCCCGTGGGCATTGTGAGCGGTCGTTTGCTCGTGCAGGAGTAGGGTTAAGACAAGGCTGGAGGATGTACAAGCATTCACGATGCCCATTCGTAGTTACTTGGTCGTCTGGATGATCCGCCGCACACCCCTCCGTGTTATTCTCGTTGGCATTTGAGTTTCCAGGAAAAGCAACTTTGGTGTACTTCATGGAAGTGCACATGAAACTGCACAGGCATTGGGGGTGTTCACGGATCCATACTTATGTGTGTTGGTCACGACACAACTAACCTCCTGCGTAGTTAGCTGAGCAGATGACTTGTCGCCTTGATACCCGCTACAATGCATGAAGACTTGGCCCCACCAGTTTTTCTATTTTGTCCGAACAAGGCTGTGCCACTTTCTTCCTCGTCCTCGTTCCTGAGAACCTCAAGTGGGAGTTTCTGCCTAGCCGCCCGCACCATGGCTTGGCCAAGGCCGCGGTCACAACGGCCCAACGTGAATGTGTGTCAAAGCGTAAGAGGGGTTTCCATCTTGAAGCGCCGGCATGTTGCGTGCGTGTTGGGGGCCGAGAATTCGGGTTGGTTGATCAGCTCGCCATGGAACTCAACTCCGCCTCAGGGGGGTTGAAAGCGCAATCGGACGCGCCAGCAGAACCCCCCCTCCCACCCCATTTTCGTTGCTTGTGAGGGGTTTCTGCCAAGGGCTTGCAGAACAAGCCTCTCGATTTAGGCAGCAGGGAGTATGTGTATGACACCAAGTACCAGCGTGAACTGTACGAAATGTGAGCTGCGGGAGAACTCATGTGGCCCACGAGCAGACGCCACGTCTGTTGGTTGTATTCGTCTGGCGTAGCTCGTTGGTTGTTCCATCACGCTGTCTGATGTGGTTGGGTTGTCTCTGGGCATCGTGTCAACGAGATAACGACAGTCAACATGGACCAAGGACTGAATATGCTTCTTAACTGGCTCACGGCTCGAGGTCATGTCGAGGTTCCATATCTTCCCCCCAATGGATTGATGAATATCCCTGCAACTTCGGCGGTAAGGCGAAAATGAAGAGCCACTTCCAAGGCTGATGGCTCTTCAGTGTGTTCCAGCCGGAGAACGTTCCGTGCTATCGTACCTACTGTCCTCCCGTGCTGCCTCGTCAGCTTGTTGACCCTTGGATGGCTCGAGTGTTAAAAATAGTGATAGACTGTGGCAGGGCAAGTTCAGCACCGCCTCTGGCGGAAGTGTTAACTCGTGTTGTGTCATTTGGATGGATTTCAAACGTGGCGATGAGATTGTCCAGTCACTGAGACTTGACTTTGAGTAGGTGGATTTACACGTAGATTTAAAGGCGAGTACGAGTAGTAAAATTAGATAGACGCGCTTGGGGGAGAGGTTCGGATTGGATACATGTATTGTAATGAGAATCAAAATGGCAAGCCGACCAGTAGCGAAGCTTCCGCAATGTGGTGAACGTCGGCTGGGTTTGAGTTGGTAACATATTGACTAACCTCTCTACCATTTTGATATCTCTCTGGAACTTGGTTTATGATTTAGGTGCGTGCTAGGATGGATGGCACCCATACTGTCAGCTCTCTACCTGTGGCCCTGATATCCGCAGTTCTAATCTATCACAGATCGAAGAGTTCAGCACGAGATGCTAGCGCGACAACCTATTGTGCTCCCGATAAGGACAAGTCATCTAGTACCTGGGTGCTTGAGCTGAGAGGCGAAGAGAGGCCGGAAGTCATTGCTATGAGATCCATGAATTAATACCAAGTTCAATTTCTTACTATTCTGACCAACAAAATATAACCTTGGATAATTTATTCCTGCGGACGAATGACAACCTTTTCTCCCGAAACACCACGCTTATTCTTATTCAAGGCTTCTTCCAAATTTTCCAAACCGCCCTCCACAACAGTAGCACGATTCGGGACAAACAACCCCTTGGCAATCCATCCATCCTCGCCTCCAAGATGCTTGAACAATGGCTCGCTCAGATAGCGAAGGTTGGGTGCACTTCCAAGCCCCAACACATTCTGGACGGCGACCTCGGGCTCTTTGGACTGACCAAGCTCCTGCGCCTCGGTTTCGGCCTGCAGTACCGTGACGACCCGACTGCCAGATACATTCGCTGCTTGCAGGATAGAGACGCCGAGGATCTGGGTTTCTTTGAGCGAGATGGAGTCGAAGACAAACTCGAGCGGTAGGTCGCCAACTGCGGCCACAAAGTCTTCCACCGTGGCCGTGGATCGATCGAGGATGATATGCGCTCCGAGGCTGCTCAAGAACTCGTGATGTGCGGCGCTGGCATTTGTAATAATGCGCTCAAAGCCCGAAAGACGAGCCAGCTGGATTGCGTACTGTCCCACAGAGGAGCTTCCGCCGAGGATCACGACGGCCTTTCCTTTGCCGACTTGGTCGCCGCCCTCGTCCCATGGAGCTGGCAGCCCCTGGCCAGTCTTGTCGTAGAAAGCGACGGCGGCGGCGACAGTAGCCAGGGAAATACCAGCGGCTTCTTCATCTGAAATGTTTTGGGGCGTCTTCGAGACGAGGGCCTCGGGAATCTTGGCATACTGCTGGAATGTCGACGAGTCGTTGTTGACAATGCCCTGGAAGAAGACACGATCCCCGACAGCGAAGCGGGATGTGTCTGGGCCCAATTCGGCAATTTCGCCAGCGGCATCAGAGCCTAGGACGGCCGGCCATTCGCTTATGAAGATGCCGTAGTCCCAGATCTTCCAATCCACCGGGTTAATGGCTGTTGCTGTGATTTTAATGGCCACTTCGCCTGATTGTAGCGGAGATAGCGACCGATCCTTGATGGAATGGGTTGCTCCCTTTCCGGACAGAAGAGCAGCTTTGAAGGTGGAAGGTAGAGACATGGTGATTATTATTAGATAAAGCAAAAAGATGATGGGTAATTGTACTCGGTACTTTATGTGAATTGGGGAAAAGGAAGATGAAGAGAAGATTGGGTTCTTGGAGCTCATTAAGTATCGACTTGTTAGACTGGAGACATGCCGAGGCATCGATAGCATCATATCGGCCCTTCCTGTCGTATTACAAAACAACCCCCACTCGGATGTACCTAGCGGAGCGGACTTGGTAGGTATATCGATACTTTCCGCCGTCACGCCATTCATAAAACTCCGCATGCAAACTTTGGATTATTCAGCTACAGTTGTCTCGGATAGATTTATGCCAAAATTCGAGAACTGGCGTGATTACGTACCTACCTAGTCTTGATGTTTCCATCCGGTTCGGTCAGTTCAATGTCGAATGAGAAGTGTGGTCTCTAATAAACCATAGTCGGTCAATTGCATCGTCATACTCGGACACGAGGGGATGTGAAATGCTGCGACCCCCGGAGTAGCGATTGAGGGAATACCCTAGACGCGCAAATAGGTTGGGATTGAAATGTACCGAGTTGCAGTTGATGGAAGCCAACTATGCAACTGCAACTCCATCAAGAGTGATGAATTTGACAACTAGGGCCCATACTATGTATTGGATGTAGTATCCATAGCCTGTATTGACCTGCTAGTATATTGAAAATAGCCTTAATGTACTTCCAGCCACACTAGAGCTGGCAACTTGTGTGAGTTGGGACATCAATGCCGACTCGAGTGGGTAAGATGAAGAGAACTCACACTGGTTATAGAATAAGTTGCTGAATTGAGTCCAGAGGACTGATCAATAACCTATCAACATGAATTCATTCTTATATCATAAAGCACCAGTCCTCCTCTGACTTTACCATATCCCGCCTTGTACCATCCGAACTGACATACTACTACTGTCTTCCTCAATTCATAATATATACATCGTCAATTCCTCCCCCGATCCTCAACCACGACTCAAAATATCCGTCAGAGCATCTCTCTTGATACAACTCTCAAACGCAAAGCTACTCGCAAGCTCTTCCAACTCCTCCTTCGACTTCCCCCTAAACAGCTCCGCCATCTCCCAGCCCACATACTCACTCAACAAGCACTCTCTGATAACCCGTTCAAACTGGCGCTCAAACGTCCATATCTTGGGATACCTCGCTTCCCTGTACTGCTCCAGCACTCCCTCTTTGATCCCCTCCAGGAACGGCTCGTAGAGGTGCTTGACGCCGTCCTTGTTCACGACGCCCCAGAAGTCGAGGCCTAGACGTTGCTTCTTCTCCACGAAGGGCTGGATGAGGCGCATGTATGACGAGTCAGGGTCGATGTGTACCATGCCCTGGTATCCGATGTCCTTGTATAGCCAGATTGACCAGCTGACATCTGTCTCCCTGTACATGGCGAGTTGCTCCTTGAGAAGCGCGAATCGCTTCTTGTTGGTCTTGACGCCCTCCGCTCCCTCCTTCCTCTCGTTCTGATAAACAGGTCCAAACTCGCCGTTCCAGATGGGAACGTTCTTCTCCCTCATGAACTCAACCTTGCGTTCGAAACTTGTCCGTAGCTTTTCCTTCTGGTCTTGAGTGCCTTCATATTGCGGACCAATGGGGAAGCCGAGGAAGCTGTAGTCGTGGCAGGCATACACAGCATTTGGTAGGGGCTCCTCGGGGAAAGCTCTAAAGTCCATGGCGTAGGTGTTGCCGTCGATGAAAATCATGTGGTCGGGGTCGATGGCCCTCACGCTCTTCTCAGCTCGCTCGTACCACTTGACAAGCTGATCGCCGTAGCGACCCGAGGGAGTCTTGTGCGGGTCGGCAGGCTCGTTGAGAAGGTTGTAGCCAGCCACGACGGGGTTGTTCTTGTAATGTTCGGCCAGGGCCTCCCAGAGCTTGATGGTACGGTCTTGGTGGTCCTTGAAGTCCCAGAACATGGCTCTACCAATGCCAGAGTCGCTGTGCCAGTCCTGGTTCTGTCCTCCAGGAACCGCATGCATGTCCAAGACGACATACAAATTGTGCCGACCGCAAATATCCACACATCGGTCGAGCAAGTCGAAGCCCTTCTGCTTGATGTTATCGGGATCCAGGTCATCGATAAAGTGGCGGTAGTTGAAAGGGATCCTGATGCAGTTCAAGCCGAGTGAAGCAAAATAGGTGGCATCGGCGTCAGTGAAGAAGTGGTGGATAAGTCTGTCGAAGAAGAATTCGGCCTTTTCTTGGCCTAGCACTTCGGCCATCTGCGCGCGGTGCTCGTGCTCATGGCCAGAGTAGCCGGTGATGAAGTTCTCCATGTTGAGCATGCCGCCCAAGGCAGCGCCCTTGAGGACAACCGGCTGGCCAGCTGGGTTGACGATCTGGTTGCCTTTTACTCGTAGCATGGTGCATGCTCTAGAGGCTTGAGGAGCGCCATTCTTGACTCCGTCATAGGAGCTAGAGGCGTCTGCGGAGGCGACCATGGTGGTCTCTGATTTGTTAGGACTGGGGGGGGTTGGGGTTTGCGGCGAAGAGATTGAAGTTAATTCTAGAATTGGGGGGGTTAAGAAGGGATGCTGGTTGATGTAACAAGTAAGTATGATCAAAGCAATTCTCCTCGAAGTTGAGACATGAGGGTAGGCTTAAATGGTCGTGCCTTTTTGCGTTCATGGTCGGGTAGGGGGCTGCGGGCGACGCTCCCCGATGGAATCCGGGGTCGATACTAGCCATAGCTGGGCATCATCACCCGACTCAAGAAATAGTGGAACAGAAATAGTACCCCTAGTCATGGCACATTTATCCAGATTAGCCTCATTCAGCGGCCAGCAGAGAATTTGCCGGGGGATCGAGATCAGCTGCTGCCGCAGAGACTCGACAGAATCCCCTGCAGAAAGGACCTCTGCCCGGACAACTCCGGGATCTCATCTTCCCACATACTCATGAGTTGGAAGATGCGCTGGAGAGCCTCGTGCCACCCGCCCGGCATCTTGGACCCCAGTATCCTTGCCCCGAGCAGCACAATTGCCGAGCGGACGCTCTCTCGGATCATGAACCAAGTCCCGTGGTGCCGATGTAAATAGCCGGGCTCGTTTATATGCGTGTGTATGACATGATACTCCAGCCCTTTATGGGCATATAGCTGTCCAGGAATGACTATCTGGGACCCGCGCTCTAGAGCGGTGAGGTGAGCCATGACAAACGGCCAGTATGTCAACTCGAGGAAGTGCGCAAGGTGTCCCCGGAGGACATAGATGCAGACATTGTCTTCAACCGGTGGCGTTGCGAAAGAAAGCTCTGGTGGCAGACTATCGGACCATTGTCGAGCCTGAGCCTCGTAATCTGGTATTAAATCGGCCAGATTCTCGAGGAACTCCAAGTTTGAAGCAGAAGCCCGATGTAGCTCTAGGATCTCGTTGCAGATTCTACTAGTAAGTCGCCTCAGGGATATCTCAGCCAGATAGAAGAGCCAAGACGCCCTCTGTCTGTCTGAGTCTTCTGTCGTCCTGACAGAATCTAGCGGCTGAGGCGGCGTGGGGAAGAACGGCGGATATAGCACGCCCGTGGAGTGAGGCATGTTAAAGTCCGGGAGTACTAGTTCCTGCCTCAGCTCCCTCTCCGACTTCCAGGCAGACCAATAGACGGCCTCTTGCTGCGTCTCGTCGGCATCCATCTTGTCCATTTCTGGGTAAATCTCTGGGGACCCCGGAGCAGTCATGATGATTCGTTGTGCGCGCTGCAGGAACGGCAGGGTCTGACAAGCAGCTAGGGCTTGCGAGAAGAAGCGCCATGCCTCAAAGGGCTTGAATGTGCACATCAGATAGATGCCGGATAGGAATAGACACTGAGCTCCGATTATGTCTGATCGGGTTAGGAGAGACCCTATCCGCTTCTGTGCAGCTTGGAATAGGACTTGAGCCTCCATGTACAGTGTTGTATCTGGCTTGGTGTCAAGGCTTGGCCCGAGAGGCGTGGCGATTTTACCAAGTGCGCAGATGATTAGAGAGAGACACGAGTTTGGTGACCAGTCGAGGCCTTCTAGGATGGTGCTTGTGACTAATCTCCGGATAGGTGCTTCTCTTAGAATTGGGTTCTTGCAGTGCACATGGATGAAGAAGTTGTCCAATAGGACCTTGAGGCCCTGAGTGTCGAGGTCAAGAAGGCCGCCGAGAGATGTGTTGCCAGGAGAGGACGAATGGAATGCCTCAGAGGGTTCGCATTGGATGCTACCATTCGGAGACTGTTGGCCGAGAACGGACCAAAGGAGAATACTGTCCATCTTCTCCGGCAGAATGCTCCTCAAGGGTATGTCACCGAACTCCCCGATGGGTCTGCCGGGGGAACTAGTCGACGAAGGAAGATCGATAATGGGGTTGTTCATCAACCCCTGACTCTGACCATGTGGCTGCGTCTGCTGAACAGCGAGGCTCGGCCCTTCTCGTAACCGATCCTGGTCACCCTGTGGCTGTTGCGGCTCCCTGATCAACTTCTCCAGCTCATCAAGCCGCTCCAGGATCTTGAGGCTAGCCGGGTCAAAGCTCGAGAGATCTACCGGTGACTGGATGCACGTTGCGCCGACGCTGAGACAGTACGAGCATGTTGGTTTCCGGTTGTCACATTTCGTCTTTCTTGCCCGGCAGACTTGACAGGCCGTGTTGGCTCGTTTGCGTGGGTAGAAGGCGGTCCCGCGAGCTGCCGGGCGTTTTCCTGGGGCCCGTTCCTTTTCCCCATTTTCTTGATTGACTTGATCTTGTGGCGTCATTGAGATCCGGTGAAGTGTATGAACTAACACGCGTTGTTTCGGCTTGTCGTCGTTCACCTGGGGGGCGAGTAGTCGATGGGGAGATGGCTGGAGCCGGAGATGAGCACATGGGCTATGGTTTCTTCGGGGAATGTCGCCCCTTATAACTCCTATTCAACGCAACCCTTGTAGTAATAGTGCAACGCTAGTCAGGCTGGTCGAACCTTCTCGGGGAATGTCGCTTCTAACGACCAGACTGGGGTAAGTTTCATCCCCCACAGACGCAAACGACTGGCAGCTCCACCTAGTTCGTTTCCCCGCAATCCCCAGGGAGTCTAGACGCGTTGAATCGAAGCTTGAGGTTTTCGTCGTGTGACTTGGCAGATGCTGCTCCGTCAGGCCATGGGTGGTCTTTATCCGGACTACTGTAGATGGTGTTGAAGCCCAGCCGCGGAATACGACTATGTCAATAACAAAGTCTCGATATATATATAATGCTTGAGCCTTTCCCAGCTTCAGTCATTACTCACAACTAGCGAGTGGACAACTACCGCAGTCTGACTCCTATTCATCAACAATCATCCTCATCTCTCAGATCCCGCCGCCCCTCATCACTCAATCAACAACCATGACGGCACCAACCGACTCGGCTGGGGGAAAGCCATCGCTTGCCCTCGAGGCAAAGGCCTCTGCTGCCGAATTCGCAGACCCCAAAGACATCGTCGTCGCGGAACGACAGGCCGAGCATGACTTGACCCTCAAGCAAGTCCTGCGACAACACCCGGCCCTAGTATGGTGGTCTTTCTACTGGGCAATGGCCGCAGTTGGCTGGTGAGTTCTCCAAACCTGATTCTTGATTTTCAACGGCATCTAGGGAAGTCAATTGTTGATATCTGACTCTTCTAGGGGCTTTGACGCGCAAGTCAACGGTGCCATGATCTCCGTCGCCTCGTTCCGCCGTGACTTTGGGTAAGACTCTCGAACCACTTCTATGTTGTTGACTAACTAAAAGGTTTCTAGATATGTCCAAGACGGAGAGGCTATTCTCCCGGCAGACTGGCAGACCGCTTTCAACGTCATCAGCAGCGTCGGCCAGTTCTTTGGCGGTTTCCTCTGCTCTTGGCTCTGTGACTACGTCGGCCGCAAGAACTCCCTCGCCATCGGCCTCTTGGTGACAACCGGAGGCATCTTTGGCGAAGTGTTCGCCAACACCAATCCCACTTTCCTCATTTCCAAGTTGATCATCGGTTTCGGTCTTGGCTTCTTCCTTACTCTGGCCCCGTTGGCAACCTCGGAGATCGCTCCGGTTGTCCTCCGAGGTATCTCGACTACTGGCGTCAACCTCGGAGTTGCGGTTGGTCAACTTCTTTCTAATGCCGTTGTAAAGGGCTTTGGCGAGAGGACTGATAACTGGGCTTACCGTGGTCCTTTTGCGACACAACTCTTTTTCATCGTGTTCCTCGCTGTGGGCCTGCCTTTTGCCCCGGAAACCCCTTGGTATCTCGTACGCAAGGGCAAGCTTGAGGAGGCAAAGAAGTCGCTGATCAAGCTACACGGTTCAGGCGTTGATGTTGAGTCCAAGCTCGCTGGCATCCAGACCACGATTGCGGAGGAAGAGGCAGCACGAATTGAGGAACCAACTTGGGCTCAGTGCTTCAGGGGAACGGACCTCATTCGAACCATTATCAGCGTTGGCGTGTTTGTTTGCCAACATTTCGCGGGCATTATCTTCGTCCTGGGCTACTCGACCTACTTCTTCCAGCTCGCTGGCCTGGATGACTCCAAGAGCTTCGATCTTGGTGTTGGTGTTACGGCCTGCGGTGTCGCTGGAAACATTTGCAGCTGGTTCGTTGTCAACTCTTTCGGTCGTCGCAAGATCTTCCTCTCGGGCATGGTTTCCCTCACAGTTCTTCTGTTCCTCATCGGCATCATGGACGTCGTGCCCACCGACGCAGCGAAGTGGGTGCAGGCCGCATGCAGTGTCATCTACGCCTTTGTGTACTTTGCAACCATCGGAGCCATGGCCTTTGCTGTATTGGGAGAATGCTGCTCCCTCGCCCTCAAGGCCAAGACCATGGCGCTTGCTACTGCTACTCAGGCCGTCATGGGACTTGCCATGAACTTTGCCATTCCTTACATGGTCAACCCCGATGAGGGCAACTTGAAAGGAAAGGTTGGCTTTGTCTTTGGCGGTCTTTCTCTGGTTGCCATGGCGTGGAGCTGGATTTTCGTGCCGGAACTCAAGGGACGGCGATATGATGAGATTGACAGACTTTTCGAGCTCAAGGTCAGCCCGAGGCGGATGGGCTCGTATCAGCTGTGAGAAGAGGGATTTAGCTGGGGGTGTGAGGTTCTTTTCTTAGGTGATTTGATTTACAATACAAGCAATGTGTGGCTACGGGTGCGATCACCCATGACTCTTTTCTTCCTTTCTCATCCCCCGAGTTGATGCAGTTACATAGAGTCATCACTTTGGTCAAGTTGGCAATAAACACACAGAATCACGTTGTTGGTTGTCACTACATTCTCTTTCAACTCGATCCTTGTTAACCGGGAATTAATCCGGTATGTGGGCTCTTGTATAGGAACTGGCTGTCTTTATTTTGATAACCGCAGAGCGAGACGACCATTGTGAGCCATCATTCAGTGTGCGCCGATCGCTATGTTTGCGCATAAAAGATGCAGAATTTCCAGCAAGTTATTGCTCTTACGAGTTTCATCCTTTAAAACCATTCGTCCGTCGTCATCATTTGATGTGTCATGGCTGGAAGCTTCTTGTCCTTGGGGACATTGGAATTGCAGCATGAAAATAGGGTCGCTACATGTAGGTACCTTTGTATTTGCCACGAGGGGATGAGGGTGCAATCAGGGTGACTAAAAATTGCTTAATTACGGGCCAGCCAGTGGGACGTTGAGCTAACAAGGGCACCAGGCCCGGACTACACCTGTCAAAACCGATTCACCAAAGTACCTACCTATCAGGTACAATGTGTTCGTATCTATATATCGAGATAACGCAGGACCCGTTCTTCACTCGGAAGCTAGGAGATGTTCCGTAAGCGGGGCGATCAGGATGTATTGGGCGGGCAGGCGGGGTAGGCCCCCACTCGTTCACTTTTATTGCATTGAGCAGCATTTCTTCTGCCTTCTTCTCTAGGTACCTACCTATCTTTTCTAACCAGGTAGCCGTACGGAGTATGTACTGTATAACAGCACTGTAGGTTGGTTGGTTGGTAGGTAGTAGGAAGTAGTCAAAGACCCCCGCACAAAGCACTAATGGAATTAGGTAGAAAATCCAATTCTCCACTTCCAGTCTCAACACTTTCTTTGTTCATCATCGTCCAAGTTGCATATCCCTTCTTCAGCTGCACTTCCAGACTTGTCTTGCTTGCTCGGTACATTGATGAAATATCCCATCGCCGCCTCTTGATCTACCCCAGTCGCTCTCGTTACTTGACCATCCCACCGCTCGACAAATCTTGGTTCCTTCGTTCGTTGCTACCATTCGTCCCCGAGACGCCTTGCATCCTCGACATCTACGTCGACCAACTTTCACCGAACCGCAGCGACACGAGACCCCACGTCGGCAATTCTTTTGCCTCGACATGGGCTCAGGCTCGGGATCCGGAGAGACCTCTCGCCCAGCAGCCTCTGGTGCGGCTGGCTTTCTGGACCTGCCTACAAGGGCTCGCCAGGACATTTACGAACGAGTCCTCACCGTGGGACACCCAATCTACCTGTTCCAAGACTTCGGACCTCGAGTAGAGGTATTTGCGCCCAACAAACCTCAGAGGTTGCCTGCATTACTATATACCAACCGACGAATATACGGCGAGGCCAAGGCAGTCCTATATGGAAAGAACTATTTCTATTTGATAGACAAGCCGCAGCAACAGGACGCCCTCCTACGATCCTTTCTAAGCTGCATTGGATCCCCCAACGCAAATTTACTAACCCGCCTGTGCATCAGCTTCCCAATCATGGAGAAAGCACAACAGCAACCGGAAGGGGTCAGAATCAGGGAAGATAGCTTTCAATGCTTGAGCCTTGTTCAAGAAAGGTGCACCAACCTAACGACACTGGAAATGCAAGTATCCAACGAGAATTCCAGCTTCCTAGCAAAGGCTAGCGGGGGCGACTCGCAGCTAGTTCGGGAGGCACTGCTGCGAATTGATGCGAAACTAAAAGCTCTTTCTTCAGTGAAAAAGATCGTCGTCAGACTCTACGTCAAGGATCTACCCCCTCTGGTGGTTGATGTGATGCAAGGACTTGGGTGGGTGGCCCTGGACAGGTAATGCAGCTGCTAGACAGGCTATTTGCCAAGATACAAGTGGCTTAGTAGTCTTTTAGTCGGTTCATCGCCCTTTATCCACGCTTGAAATAGGCGCAGACGGCATGGCCCATGTCGATCGATCAAGATCTCCCGAAGCTGACACGGGTTCAAATCACCCCGGCGGGGCAAACCCGAGGCGGACCAGATGGTGTTCTTTCGAGTTCATTGGATGGACGAAATAAGCTTACATGCCTGATGTCGTAGCTCCGGGGAGGATCGTCATCCAACTTTCCGAGTTGAGTACCACGCGCCGCGACAGCACCCCGAGAGTGAATCTGTCGAACGTCACTGCATCGCCAGAGCCTCGCGGGAAGATCGATATTCACCTTTTTGAGACGACGGAACGAGGCTTGGACCATGTCATTGGACATCTTTTCTGCGTCATTTCTCACGCTGCCGAGACTAGTACTCGTCTGCTCCGCCTGGGCTGTGTTGACAGGGATCTTCAACACAGCTATAAGAGCGCTCTCATGGCCTCTACAGTTCAAGGCCACTCATCAACTCAATGCTTCACTCACTTGAAGGTCGAGCACCAACATCATTTCCACCATGGTCGGACTCGCCGCGATAAGCTACCTTTTCCTCCTCTCTCCCAACCTCGCCAGCGCCCTACCGCGCGGTGACACCGACACCCCAGATGTCGACGCACTGGACTGGAAGCCTTGCGATCTGGACTTTCCCGAGTCCCGCAAAGAGTTGATCACAGTCCCGATCGACTGCGCGACACTCAAGGTTCCCCTCGACTACACGAACCCCAAGTCTGAAAAGCTCGACTTGCAATTGATCAAGGTCAATGCTACCAAGCAACCGGCTAAAGCTAGTGTAATCTTCAACCCGGGAGGCCCTAGAAGTCCCGGTGTCGAGGAGGTCGCAATCCTTGGCCACACATACCGAGAGTAAGTTGTCAACTAGAGTCACGTCCTCGCACTAGACATTCATCTCTAACACTCGCAGTACTCTCGGTGGTAGCTTCAACATCATCGGATTTGATGCACGGTAAGTTTCTGTCACTCACGCAAGTAAAGGACTACGCTCACAAGATTCTAGAGGGACAGGCCGCACGATTCCGTTCAGCTGCCAGCCTGAAAACAACAATTCAGACTCCGACTCTGGCAGTCTGTCACGGCGCAACCCATACTCCGATCTACCTCCCCAAGCCGACGTCTACAACATTCTCGAAGACCAAGTATGGGGTAATGCTGCCGAGTACTTCAAGGGCTGCTCCGAAAATCATAAAGACAACGGCCGCTTCTACGGAACTGCCTTCGTGGCAAGGGACATGCTAGCCGTCGTCGATGCACTCAAAGAAGATGGTCTCCTGCGATTCTGGGGTCGTTCTTATAGCACTCTCCTTGGACAGACCTTCGCAGCCATGTTTCCCAAGCGTGTTGGTCGCCTACTTCTGGATGCCATTGTCATCCCTGATGACTACTACCGCGGCGCCTGGCTCACCGCTACACGGGACACAGAATACGCGATATCTCATTTCTTCGATCAGTGCATTGAAGCTGGTGTCGCAAGCTGCCCAATCGCCAACTTCTCTGGCCCCGACACCACCGCCAAGGATTTGATGGATGAGTTATCCAATGTCTTCCAGGAGCTCAAGGATGACCCCATCCTGGTTCCGGAGGATCTCACGCCGCCAGATGGTTGGTGGATAACGCCCGGAAAGTGGGATCTCGCGCTCTTCATCAAAGCCATGCTGCTTAATCTGATGTTCAGTCCTGCAAAGTATCCTTCTGCCGTCGAGGTCATCGGTCTCGTGCTTGCTCGCAACTATAGCTCGTGGATCGACCCCGAAACAGTGGCAGCCGAAGCCGAAGCTATCAAGGAGGCACAGGGAGGAGAAGAAGATGATGATGAAGAGGAAAGGCCGTGGCACTTGGGCGTCGATGCTTTCCACGGAATCGCGTGCTCGGACGCCAGCTATAGGGCTGAGTCACCTGAGGACATGTACTCGCTGCTCCAGGCTCAGTCAGCGCAGGGCTCGTTCTCCGACTCGTTCAGCGGCAAGGTCTGGGTTTGTGCGCGCTGGCCTTTCGTCGCTGCTGAGAGGTACACGGGTGGTTTCGACCAGATCAACACAAACTTCCCAGTCCTGTTCGTCAACGGCAAATGGGACCCCATCACGCCGCTCAGTGGTGCCTGGGATGCATCGTCTCGGTTCAACGGGAGTAGGCTCCTGGTCCACGAGGGTGCCGGCGTAAGTTGAATGAACTCGATTTCTCTCAGGAATCAGGCTAACAGGATACAGCATGGTGTGATGAAGCATCCTTCAGACTGCACGATCCAAGCTATTCGGGATTATTTTGTCAAGGGAGATCTTCCGAAAGTCGGCACTCAATGCAAGGCTGAGAAGACCGCTTTCCAGCAAGCCGAAGACGATCTCGAAGCCGGGATTATTCGAGAACTACCCGCGGAGGGCGTATGATTGGTCATGTTGCGGTGAGATGCGACAACTCGGGGCAACTATGTTTCTTCTCTCATTGACCTATCATGGCGACCATCCATGGACTTGAATTGGCTTTGATGTCGATAAAGACCTGTTGAAGCCACCTATTTATGCAGGGCAAGAGGCACACAAGGATGGTGATTTTAGAAAATTCTATCAGTCTTATCATCAATAACGTTTGTCAGTATAGAGTTATGTAAAGCTCGCTCATATGTCGGCCTAATGCGAGTCATATGACCAAGTTCTGAAAAAAAGAAAAAAAGGAAAAAAAAAATCTGCCACCGCTTACACCTCATAATCACTCTCAAATAACGTAACAATAACAAGATCGCAATAACTTAAAAATTATATCACTAGAAAGCCCTGGTTTCTTAGATCAATATTCTGTTTCATTTTGTTCCCGTGCTCAAATAACTGCACGCAGCCTCGCAACTAGAAAAGGTAGTTGATTACCTTGTCCAACACTACCATTTCCTACGCTAGTTCAGACTAAGCAGGGAGATCGACTAATGTATACAGAGTATATTTCTCTTCAACAAAACGGTCACATCAATCAGTCAGTCGTCAGAACAGACTTCCCTGTTGCGGCATCACTCCTCGCAACGCGTGGCTTTTGAGCCTCTCGAAGCTGTCGAGAAGTATGCACATGCAAGGAATGTTCTAGCCTGGAATACCAACACCTGTAGCCATAGAGGTTACCTCTCATCCGGCCAACCCCAACATTGTCCCGACTGGTCGGGAGGGGGAGTCATTGAATCGCAATAGGTCCTTTGATTTACAAAAGAGACGACATATTAGGCCACAGCGAAGATCTTACAGAAAAAGAAACAACTCTCATAATTCCACAACTCCTATTCTAAGAGAATCTCTTTCTTTTTATTTATCTACTTGTATATTAGTTACATTGCGAGGTGCTTTTGACCACATCATATCCAGTGCGTTGCCACGATGAAAAATACCTCAATCTTAGTTATCTTTTTTTTGCAACTCAACCGAACTCGTTTTGCAACTCAATAACCCTCGACCGGAACACCACAGGCAGAAGAGTAAATAAATAACACTATCAACCGCGCGACAATGCTATTGTAATCGGCCGAATGCCACAAAGTAAGATATTTCCATCACAGCCAGAGAGTTTGCTCATATGGTATTTATTTACTTTGATGTCACCAGATGATACCATCATGTCTTCTAAAGGCAACACAAAGGGTCGTGGCGGGGAGGAGAGTTTGCAAAGTTTGATGATAAAAATGTCGTCCAGGCAATAAGAAAGGCAAATATAAAGTCAAGCAACACCCAAAAGAGCCTTTAGGTGTCATCATTCCTTCTATAAAAGGACACTTCCCTACAGGTGATGCGGGTTCTGTCTCCAATTCTCTTCTCAAGCACAATTCCTATACCGCTTCTCAACTTCTCTGCTTCCAACTGAGAGACAACTCCCACCATCCAACCCCCAACACACTACGGCTATCTCTCAGAACTATCCAAAATGTCTGCAAACATAGACATCGCGCAGCAACAAAAGTTCCCGCCAGGCCCTATTATCCACGGCAATGGCGTCGACCGGAAGCTGATTGCATCGTGAGTCTTTCTCTCCCCTTCTCCCCCTTGGCGTGTTTCCCGACTGACGGTGTGTTAGACCTTATTCTAGCCCAATCTGCACGCTTTACTTTGGAGGCAACAGCTCGAATCCTCTCTATATCCCTTATGCGTTCCTACGCAGGAGTTATAGGCTCGCTTGGAGGGATCAGGATCTAGGCTCCATCTGTCTGCCACCCTACAACAGCTATCACTTCGACAATATCCCCTTCGACGTTGGCCATGTACTCGTCCACTTTTTGCTTACGGACGAATACCAATGCCTGGTTGCGGATGGAGATCCGGCTACTCAGATCTCGACTGGTTTTGGAACAGCGCTTCGCACTTACGTTATCGCCGAGATCTATGAAATACAGGAGCTTTGCGATCTGGCAAGAACAGAAATGATCAAACTCGGTGACAGCCTGAGCTTGCCATCCTTGACTAGAATCATTAGTGACGTATTCTCGTCTACGACCCTCCGATCAGACATTATCGAATATTTTGAAGCCCGCATTCTTGGTTTCGCAGAGAATGTTACCAAGCCCGTCGCAGAGAGCCTTGTCCGTACTATCGGGACTCCTACCACCATAAGCGAAGTGCTCTTGAAGATCTTGGTAGCGTCTAAGATTTCGGATATGTCTCAGAGGGGCGAATCGATCGGGAAAGAAGAACCTGTTGGAAACCCTCAAGGCCGCGTCGAAGGCTCCGGAACTTCATCGACCATTGGCCCCCATGTGACCGGAGCCATGAAGCAAGCCAGAGGAAAAGGCCCCAAGCGATTCGAAAAAGGAATTATCAAGAAAGTCAAGGAAGCCCGGGAAGGGCGCGAGGCCCTCCTTGCCGCTGCTCAAACGGCCAACGCTGGAAATATCGCTGCAGATGCAGTCAAAGCTTCGAAGGCGAGCAAAACATCAGATCAAATGCTTGCAGATCTCAGATCAGAAGGTAAGTGACAGGGTATTTGATCATGTCATCTTCGTATGTCCTGCTAACTATGCTCCAGCTCTACGGATGGTGGAGGCGGAAGTGCTGGCTAACTCTCAAACCTTCCCAGACTTAGCATCTCTGGAGAAGATATGTCGGGATATCGATGACTCGGGATATATCCAAGTTTCTACGCCAGTCAATTCATCTCGAGCGGGCTCCGAGTGTTGAAAGAATGGAATTCATGATGAGATTTGTTTATTACGGAGTTCGGTCTACTGGGGAAAGGCTCTCGGCCAGGCGGAGGATGTGTCGATCTGACAGGATAGAAAAGCCTACGAATGTGATTCACAATGAAGCGAGGATGCCTACAGGGAATTCTGGTGCCGGAACCTAAGGCCCAAATGTCAGCTTTAGAATGTTTTGATAGAGATGGGATTGTTATGGGGAACGTTAGGTGCCTGGTGAGAGGTTTTCCTGCGTGAAAAAAGCGAATTGAAAAATGACCATGTGCTCAGAACTGCCAACTGGCAGATTCCAGTTGCCAGTTGTGAATGACATGCTCCAGCCCTCATGATCCTTCTTGAGTGTAGGAAACTCATTGATCCCGTGTACACTCTGAACGAGGAGCTCGAACAAGAAATGGCGTAGACGCACGTTCAAACCCAAGCTCTCATTCGCCCTCACTACGAAGCTTCTGTAGTCCTTGCATACGGGATCGCCGGTCGTCGGGGTGATAATAAGTCAAAGGATTATCCGGGGAACTATGAAAGCTGAAATCGTCTATTTTAGACGGGACTGGCTGGTAACTATAGTACGTAACAGTATCTGGGCATTCTCGAGGCGCCCTCATAGCGTTCCCTCGATGATGTCAACCAACCCTTGCTATTAAGATTGCTGTTCGAACGGTCAAAATTCTGTCCCGTTGGGAGGATTAGGTGTTTCTACAACTATGAAAGGAAGACCACTACTACAAAGGAAGATGGAAATAATCGATACTTGAGGCCGAGCTCTCTGAACATGAGCTGCTTTGTTCTTCTACCCTGGAGACCTGAACTTGTTCAAAACTAAGAACCTGGCTTTGTGTCTTCCGAACACCCAGCCTCGTATGCTTCTTTTCACTTCAACATGTGGTGATTCCCTGAGCTCATTGTTTGTTAGCTTCCGAGAGTGTGCAACTAGACACTCTTCCATCCTTGCACTCAGGGCGAGCATATTTAAGGGACTAGATTCACCGTGTAAGTCGTTGAAACCAGTCACACTCACCGAAGAAACCATTCACCAAAGATAACCTTACACTTGTTATTTACCAACCTGTTTTTCACAAGCAACACAGCAAATCTCCCGTACCCGACACGACTTCTTCGCAAGTTCTTAGCCAGACAAGCCAAACACTACTGGCCATCAGGTCCCTAGCCGAAAATGTGCCACTATGACCAAATCGTTTGTCGGCAGTGCTGCGCCGTGATCCGCGAAATCATGACCTCGTGTGGGACGGAATACCATGTGGTTGGATCTCCTGGTTCGAGCCTCCAGGTTACTTATAACACATGCCGAAGATGCCCCTGGATCCGATAGGCATCTTGAAAGAGGCGCAAGATGGGGGAAGAACTCTCTGGTGCACGTTTCCATGAATAAGGATCAAGTCTTTCGGGTGCTTTTCTGGGTTAGGGTAAATTTAGTTTCCCTGTCAATAAGCGTCTTCGATTTCTTCTCTGTCTGATATGCGAAGATGGTCATTGGGGGTTGGGTTATGCAGCATCCCTTGGGATACGGCTGGGTTCATTACAATAGGGACATTATTTACAGCGAGCTTTCATGATATCAATTCTCTCTCGTTTAGTTGATTTTTTTTTTGGTTCAGGCAGACTGGCTTTGCGAGTTGCCAGCCCTTCCGTATACAGTCAATGAGAAAATAGTCCAAAGCATTGTCGTGAATGGCAATTTTACATCTATTCAGAGCCAGTCTTATGTCTAGTTCCAATCCTCTCCTCGGCAAAGAGTATCGTCTTGTGACCAACCAACTTGGGCTTAGTACCATAGACCCTAAGCCCAGGCACATGCAATAGCATGAAGTCAATTCTTGCAGTACTTGTCGAAGCAATTAACAAATAAGCCAATATTGCCGATTTTGGCGGGATTTTTCACTACATTTAATATCCTGATGGCAAAACATGGAGAAGACATAGCCTGAGGGCTGTATACTTGAAAACTTCGTTACAACTGCTCATCATAGACCAGCTATCTCCATCCCAATAGTTATTCAAAAATATGCCAAAACTGATAGGATCCCATTTATATGAGTTAGCCTCTCTTCTCTACTTCCTTCTTGGCTCCTGTCTATATGTTTATTTAGTCACAACTACAGAATGAGTAGCGTCATGCCGCTTCCTGCCTCGGTCTTCAAGCGCGTGACTATTACTGTGAGATCTGCATCGAAGTCAGAGAAGAAAGAGACTTGAAAAAGAGCGAGAAACGAGACAACAAAGTCTGGTGTCATTCGCCAACTTCTGAGTAATACGGACAAACTAGATGTTTGGAGATACATCAGTAGACTGGCAAAGACGAAACAGAGGGACAATCGATAAAAAGTCTTGCGACATTAGGTTTACTACAAACAACCAGAAGCTTGGCAGAGGAAAACAACATGAAATGTTTTTTTTTCTGACCGAGCAAACACAAATAAGGGCAGAGTGGTGGGCATCACTGCATGCCCTTGCCTCCAGTTGGGACATGGACAAAAAGGTGAGGTTCAAGATGGTTGATTCTCCTATGTGGAATATTCAAGTCAGACTTCTCCGTCTTTAACTCCAAATGTCTCTAACTCCCAGCCTCGGTTTGGATCAGCTGAAACTGAACCCTTTTGCAAAATACACCTCAAAGCCCATCTTGTCTCTTGAACCGACAGCCAACACTTGCCCGACGCCATCAGCAGCATCTACCTCCATCAAGTTCACTTTTCATAGGCAGTATACCTTCAGTCTCACATTTTTACACTCGAGAAGCTGACTCTGTTATCTTTACATTGTCACAACTCAAGTGGCCGTCGTAACTGGGATGGCTTGGGTTAGCAAACGCAGATCGAGGTGTGGAACCACAACAATCATCAAGTAGACCGATATTGAATAGCAGCAAACGCTTCAGTGTGAGATAGAATAGCCCAATAAGCGCGATGACGCTGAAAATTGGCTTCAAGTAATGACAATGTGATAGACCCTTGGCGACAGAATAGCAGAGGTAGCAAACGCTCTCCTCACCAAATCTATAAGTCGCGCACTACCACTCTCTGAATAAAAACGATCGCATGATAATAAGAATGATTCACTGCATTTCAATTTGCGTGCTCGCAGTTTTAATCTCATTCCGATCTTCTCACTGAAGTTTCATCTCGCTGTGCACTCAACTCCTCAACAACTTCCTGATACTGCAACACATCCTCACCACTTCTATCGTATGTTGTGCCTCCCCAGCAATGACTGCTGCCTGAATGATTCATCATGCTGACCCGTTCAATGATTCAGAACCCGACAAAGAACTACCATCGAGATGCCACCACAACGCATCATCACTCATCCGAGTGATGTGCTGTTCGTCTCCTCGAGGCCATCCCCGAGGAAGTGGCGGCGAGCGACGTCGTCAAGCACGGTTGACGGCGACTCATCGCCCTCCCCCGGGGATGTTGCCGATGAGGTGATTGACCTCACGTTGGAGCTTGGCACCTCCGGCCACCGCCTCCTCAAGGGAGGCGAATTCGCCCTCGACAGGTATCGGGTTTCGGGGAGTTTGGTTGGGCCTGGGGCCTTCCTCCAGGTCTGCGACTTCAATGTCGCGGACTATGTCATCAGCTTTGTGCTGATCAAGATAGTTGTCCGCTCCCGTTTGACGGGAAAAGTCACTCTCCGGGGCGTCCCTTTTGCCAGGACTCGATCCCTCCTCGGCAAGCTCCCCAAGAAGACGAACGAAGTGTGTCGTATCCTCTACTTCAACGAGGACGACCCGTCTCGGTCCGAGGAGCTCGTCGACGTTGATCCCTCGAACGTGATCGAGGAGCGAGCTCTCATCATGACAAACGACGTTTTCCCGCACTTTCGGTATCAGGAGTCCGACACTTGTTCCCCATATGATCATGGCGTATCGTCGAAACAGCCCGAACATCTGACCTGCCGTTAGAAACTGGAGGTCAGTTTCAAAGGTTCTGGGAGGAAAAAGAAGCAGGTCGAGGAATCCCTGATGCGTATCCGCCCGGAGGACGTCAAAGAGTCCAAGTATCGAGTTGCCGAGGAGCACATCAGCAATCGTTGGCGCGGCACTCGAGTCAAGGGGGGGTCATGGGTGCCCTCAAGGAACCGTCAGATTCATTCCATCGACCTCGAAGACGGTGAGACGACTAGACGAAAGACCAGACTCCGGGGCCAAAAATACACCATGTTCGATTCTTGCTCTGGCGCTGGCGGAGTCTCCAGAGGAGCCCAGATGGCTGGTTTCAGAGTCCAGTACGCCGTCGACAAGGCAGAAGAAGTCTAGGAGACTTACCAAGCCAACTTCCCGGATACTCGTCTCCTCAAGATGACCTTGGATGAGTTTATCTCGAGCTCCAACGACCGACACATGCACGTCGACGTCCTTCACTTCTCACCCCCGTGCCAGTATTTCTCGCCTGCCCACACCCAAGCATCGGTTCATGACGATGAGAACATATTCGCTCTCTTTAGCGGCAGCGCGCTTCTCAAAAAGCTCAAGCCTCGCGTCGTCACCGTTGAACAGACGTTCGGCATTACCCACGACCGTCACTCCGAATACTTCTACCCGTTCATCAATGATTTCACCGAGCATGGGTACTCGGTGCGATGGAAAGTCGTCCGGCTTTGTACTTGGGGCGCTGCGCAGGATCGCAAACGCCTGATCATCATCGCGGCTGCACCAGGCGAGAGGCTCCCCCCTTTCCCCCTGCCTACCCATTCTGAGAACGGCATTGGCGGCTTGAAGCCATACAACACGATCCGAAAGGCACTGAGCGATATCCGACAAGGCGATGATCTTCACGACTTGGGGACTGTCAAGTACTACCGCCCTCCAAGGGCACCTTACGACGCCAACCGTCTTGCCGGAACCATCACGACGAGCGGCGGCGACGCTTACTACCCCGATGGCTCTCGAGGCCTCACCCTCCGCGAATTTGCCAGTCTCCAGGGTTTCCCAAAAATACACCAATTCTATGGCACAGCGACTTCGATCAAGAGACAGATCGGCAACGCATTTCCCTCCAACACCGTCCGCGTCTTGTACAAACATATTGAAGAGTGGCTGCTCAGGCAAGACGGCATTTTGCATTACCAACCAGGAAACGATGCCATCATCATCGACGACGACTCTGATATGTCGGCCCATCAGCAGGAGTCTGAAGAGGAGGCGCCCTCGCCCCCGGATATGGATGAAGACATCGTGGAGAACATCGAAACTCGACCGGTTTTCCGTTTTGGCGGCCATCGCCACGAGGAGAACTTGGTCATCGACCTGACTTAATACGGAGAAGCTGGTTTTCCTCATCTTGAAGCTCCTGAACGGATTACTTACTACTGAACTGGTTTGATGGAGTCTACGAGGTGGCTGATGGCTGATCATGCGACTGATGCGATGTACGAATACCTGATTCAGCTGTTCTTTGTTCCTTTTTTTGCGCAAAGCATGTTTGGAATGTTTTCCCATGATAAATCAAGGGGATTTAGCTGGATGATGCCTGCGAATTGGAGAGAAAGGATGGTGGAAAGAGTATCGCGAAGCAAAACCTCCATGACTTGTGTCGCAAGTACTGGAGATGGGGGGACAGGCGGACGTGACTGCACCTGAGGATGAGAAACAACATTGCTTTACTATCAAATTTTACATTTTATATCGCCATTTCACAAACCACCTAATCTCTATCGGGAGCTCTCTCAGGAGCTCTCTCAGCAATCTTGGTGTCTGCCCCCGAGTGTCGCGGCGTCGATGGCCACACTACCAAAACACGCATCTCCTCCCCCATCAGTGATTCACTGTCAAACTCGCAAATAGCAAACTTCTGCCTGATTAAATCTCCACATCTTCCTCGTTTCTTCCCACAGAAATACTCATCTCTGACAATATATCTGGACTTTTATTGGCAAGAATTGCGATGCCTCACCGTCCAGGCAGCGGGCCCTCTGGGTTGACCGCACCTGCCTTCCACAACAATCATAACAACACTTCTTCTCCTCCCTCTCTCATCTTGAAATATTTTCTCTCCCACAACCTTCAATTCCTCTTCACCAACTCTCTTCCATTTTCCACTGTGACCCCTCTCAGTCATTCTCCGTCGAGGTAGCAAGTCAAGGGAAAGCAAGATTGCAAGCCCTTCTCTTCACGCATCTGCACCCGAACCTACTTATATCGCTCCCGCCTTTATCATCTTCTTTTCCATTGTTCATCCGGTCTTGTCCGACTCTTTTCCCTCCCTTTTCGCTCCTTATTTCAATGGCTCTCAGAACAGTCGCGGTCAGTGGAGAGATGACCATCGATCCCGTCGTGGCTCACCGGCCCATGG
Source organism: Fusarium robinianum (assembly GCA_013623725.1). Classification (NCBI taxonomy): domain Eukaryota; kingdom Fungi; phylum Ascomycota; class Sordariomycetes; order Hypocreales; family Nectriaceae; genus Fusarium; species Fusarium robinianum. Next base: position 19,783 of record JABFFI010000948.1, on the reverse strand, counting down.
GACATGTAAGACCCTCAACATTCCCGACCAACCCTCTCGCTCATTTGGCCCATTTGCTGACGCCATTGCCTCATAGCCTGTCGCACCACTATACACGTTCCCGTCTCAAGAAGTATATGTTTGGCGACATGAACAAGGCACCATCATCGAGATGCAAAACGAGGAAGAAGTTCTCAAGCGCTTCAACGAGAAGCGGACACCGTTCCAAGCTTGGCCAGTCGCCCCAATTCCCGGGCTGACGACCTCGTTCGCCAAGTCATGGCTGTTCCTCGTTAAGACTCCCAAGTCAACCGACGATATGGTCTTCCCGGCCCTGAGTGACCACTTTACCGTTGACATGGAAGCTCGGATTGAGCGTCCCGATGGGAAATATTCGTTGGTTAACCTTCCTGGTACAAGGATACCGAATCCATATGAAGAAGTACAACATCTCCCGAACCCACTCGTGTCGAGATGTGCGGCGTTCAAGGTCGATGTGCCCCGATCTTGGAAAAATAACGACGGCATCAACCTGGAGTTGGACTTGATGGCCGAGTTTCAGACCGCCAACTCCCTCAGTGATTTCAAAAGCTTGGCCTTGCATGAGGCCAAGTCCCAAAGAATCACCATTCTGTGGGACACTTTCTCGCTCACGTTTGAGGCTGAGCTGGCCGCTCTTCGTCACTTTGTCGAAGACACTCAGATCGAGGGTCGGGAGCTAAGCTTCAAGTCGCGAGACGCTTTCCAGATGATCCAGGACTTCCAGAGCAACTGGATGACACTATACAACCTTCATGAAATATTCCCCCATTTGAAGGACCCCACAAAGCCCATCCATGGCATCCCAAAACTGCTTGTCGACAAGTTCAAGTCGTTTAATGCTGACCACCAGGCGGCTTATCACGGCCTAACCGCCATCCCGAACGGCGTCTTTTTCGTCAACGGCTGCCCTGGCGCCGGAAAGACTGAATGGAACATGGTCTTGTCAGCGCTCATCCAGTCCAAGCGTCGCCCGAGATCAAAGCGCCACAACCCAATCTTGTTCGTGGTCGACTTGAACAAGACTGTCGACGATGCGGCTGATCGATACTACACACTTTGCAAAGCAGCAGGGCTCAAGCTGCGGATCGTGCGAATGCATGGCTGGCCCTACGAGATGAGAAACAGCAACAAGCTCAACGGTTGCACTTCAAACCCGGGCGGTCTAGAGTCGGAGCGAGAACCTGACTTCACTCGAAAGTTCTTGACTACAGTCAATCTCGCCAAGCACACTCAATCGGAACGGAACCCAAACAAGGCACCAACTCTCGATGAGGTTGCATGGGAGTATTATGAGAAGCACAAACACGACTGCTTTGAGACTCTCAGGCGGGTTTTGGCGAGTATGGATGCTGGCGAGGTTCTATCAACGAAGGACTAGAAGGCCTTGAGGAACCAAGTCTCAATACTGTACCGAGCAGTCCTGGCCCAAACAGATTTCATCGCCACCACGCCCGTTGCTGCCTATGGAAGCTTCTCCAAACTTTTCAGGCCAGACATTATCTTCATTGACGAGGCTCCTCATGCCAGAGAGCTCACAACGCTGATTCCAATCGCTTTTTTCGACCCCATCGCCTGGATCTTGACTGGCGATGTCAAGCAGACGAAGCCATTTGTGAAGGGAGGCAATCATCAGGATGTTCTGAAGCTTGGTTTAAAATTCAACCCGCACGCTGAACAACTCAGAACCAGTCTCATGGCCCGAGCAGAGATGGCTGGCGCGATCAACAGCAAGCTGCTTGTAAACAAACGAGCTCATGGAAACCTCCATCGCCTGCCTTCGCAGATGTTCTATCAAGGACAGATGACTTCAGGGTATGAGCCGGCCGACAGATACCCTCCCAGCGTCCGGCATCTCCAGGAGCACCTCCAGAGGATGGGTAATGTCCCTGTCATGAACGAGAACCGTGCTGTTGTTTGGCTCCGAGACAGTCGGGAGGAAATGCAACGGAGCAGCTTCTGGAACCCCACACATCACAGGTGGATTTTGGGTCAAGTGCAAAACCTGCTCCAGGACACCCAGTTCCGCAGCATCACAGATGCAAACAATGCAGGGACCATCCTGATTCAGACACCGTACAGCACCGCCGTGCGCATGTATACGGCGGACGCGAAGCAATGGCCTCGGGAGTGGCAAGATCGGGTCGAGGTCATGACGGTGGACAAATCGCAGGGCAACCAGGCCGATGTCGTCTTCCTGGACATGGTTCGAACAGCAAAGGCTGGGTTCATGAACGAGCCACAGCGCCTGAATGTAGCCATCACCCGAGCGCGACAAGCAGAGATCATCGTCATGCACTACGGAATGAGCCAGAGACTATCGCGCGGCCAGGTGGTGAGGGCTGAATACACGGGCCAGATCTGGGATGATGCCGTACAGAATGGGCGTCTTTTTGCCCTCTAAGACGCGAATGTGTGTAACCATGTTGAGGAGGAGGCTTGGGTGGATATTGCGGGGGGTCTGGACAAGCTTGCTGGATTTTTGAATGGCAGCAAAGGGCATATAGGAAAGCAATGACATGAATCATAGATGGCATGAATCGACGATTGACTCCTCTGAGCAGGTTTTCAGCAACATGGGAGTGACTGTGAAGTCCGAAGAAGCATGTCCGCGCTTCGAGTGTCTGGCTCGCAAACGGCGATCCGGAACGAACCAATCAAAGCGCTCCACTCACAACCACATCTGCCAGTCTTCCCAAGCTTTTGGGGAGTTTATGGATCCCAACCACAATTCACAGTCATTGGATGGTTTGCACTTTACTCCGCATAATCCACCAACGGGAACCCTAGTGAGCACGCGAATGAGAAACAGAAATCGGCGGACAATGCCGGACAGTGTTTCACTTTGCGAAATGGTGAGCCTCAGAGCCAAGGGGAATTGGGAGGCAACAGGTTCCATGTGACGGCATTGTGTATGTAGATCGTGGCTGTGGCGCAGTTTGGGGAGAGATGGTGTGTGTGGGTGTCGTGGGTGTGTGTGGGTGAGGGGAGATAAGCTTGATCAACCATAACAGCTCTAATGTCAACCTACCTAGGTACGGGGTACGGTACCTACTTCTGGGTTTGATTGGGGGTGGTTTCTCGCAACGGATGCCTCCTTTGCTTGATCAATAGACTTGGCGTTGTCTCTTAGATGGAGTGGCACCAGGCTGTTGAAGATGAATACACAGCGGAAGGCTGGGAGAGTTCACAACCCGCTGGGCAATAGAATCAATAGTACCGGGTACCAAGAACATAGCCAACACTGAACATCCTCGGTAGAATTCTAGAAAGTATGAATACCTTTCTGTCAATTGAGAATTCAGGAGGTTTCACAAACCGCAGCGCTCGGCCGACATCTCGCCGACGTTTCCAGCTCGGCGCCACTGCCTAGGTAGATATTCGTAGGTAGGTACCTAGTTACAGGGATGGCTTCATTCGACAACAGTGTCAACGCTCCGAGGTTTTGCAGACATTTTACCCAAACCCTCAGTCAGGCATTGTGGAAGAGGATCAAGCGATTGGATCCTTGGTGCGATAAGCCGCAGGAGAATTTTGATGCATGCAACCTGTAAGAACGAAAGATTGTACTTTATTTGCTGGTAGAGAGTACGATTGACAGGATTTCACCATGCACCGGTCGGACCTGCCGGCATTCAAGTCTCACTGGGGTCAGAGGGTTCGTCAGACGGGGAGAGGGAGGAGGAGGAGGGAGCTGGGACGGACGGCAGCCTAGCTAAACCTCGTTTGGAGAGAGTAAGCCGATGTTATTTATCTGACTGTCCGAAAGTGCTTGTTTGCTTGTTTCTTTTTGACGTGTATGTTCCCAGTACTCCGTATGTATAGGTAGTATGGAGTGGAGGTGTTTAGAGGTACCTATCTTTTGCCAACCTTCATGTGCAAACCAGCCTCCTCTCTGCGTACCTAGGCACATCCTCATTAGCGGACGGATCTTTCGCTCATCCCGTCCCGTCCATTGTAAGAAACGAAAGGCTGTGGCTTAGCTCTACCAGGTAACTCATGAAAAATGGGGCTGAGATTGGGTCCACGGCCAATTATACCGCGCGCACATCATGTCTTTTTGGTCCCGTCGGCATCCGTCCTTGGGAGGCTGAGGCGCTGGGGTCAAAAAGACCCACACATGTTGGTTGGCCGCCCGGGGTTGGATGGATGCGTGAGTGGGTGGACCCCTTCCCATTTTTGATGGTTGCACAGGTCGGTCGTCTCGTACTGGACCCCTAGGCCGAGATACAGAAGGAAGGCACTGGCTGGCAGGCGAGAGCAACTGCTGACGAGGAAGCTAATACCACCTTCCCACCCCCCCAGATTTCCCTCTTGGTCGTGCCATGCCTCGTCGGTCGGTCACTCAGCTCATGCATCAATTCTTCTTCCTCCCACTCTCCACTCCTCAGCGTCGTCACTCATGATGCCACCCATGAAGGCCTGACTCTCTTTCTCCCTATTTATTATCCCTAACCCCTTCTTTCTTTTCCACCCCTGGAACTTCTCCCAAAAAAGCACGAGCCTTTGCTCTCGCTCGCGCGGACGGGCCATTTCCCATTCCCACTGTGCTGTCTCTCTAATTCCGCTAAGAGACACACGCGCGACGGCGGCCTCCTTTACCAAGGAAGGGAAAAAAAGAAGCCCCCAAACCGTCAGCGCCCCCCGGCGCCCCGCTCGACAGCTCAGCAGCGCGGCGAACGAGAAGTATTGGACGGGGTACCGGGCTGCTTTGACGACCGACGTCCCGTCTGATTCCCATCTTCACCCCAACCACCAACAGCTCTCCGCCAGCTGCTGCTGCTGCTCATCGCTGCCGCCGCTGGCTGACTTATCGCGAACCTTTCAACTTCCCGCCATCGCCGCGCCCATTCTGAATCTCGAGGCGGGCTTTTTTGTCTTCTTTCGATGGAAACATTGCGACATCTGACTGGGAGGAGGAGCCATGGCATGGAGCACATCATCGTTGCGAGGGGAGTCTTGGAGAAGCGCCGCCTGAACCATGGATCCATTGCCGGCATCGTCGTCGGCGTCTGCGTCGGAGTCGCTCTCCTCGCCCTCTGCCTCTATCCACTCATCGTCCGTCGTCTTAGACGCCGTGAACGACCCCTTCATGGACCTTCAGACCTCAGCGACCCGGAGATTGGCGAGGTCCCTCCGCCCGTCGCGCCAATCGCCAACGATGACAATGGACGCCGATTATCATCGCAGGACTCGTTCAAGCCGGAAGGAGATCTCACTCGTGGAGTTATGCGGGAAAGCTCCGTGAAGGACCTGGCGTGGAATCCAAATGACCCTGTGATGCACTCCCAAGGACAGGCAGAACCACAGCCCTATGTTCCCCGGCTCGATACTGGCTTCTCCTCCGTTAGCTATGCTAACAGCGATCCGCTATTAAACGATTCTATCCCGCGATCGACTCCCTTTTCCACCTACGACGACTACGTGCCCCAGACCATTGGCGAAGTCCACCATGCCACTATTCCCCGCGGGCTGAGTGCCGACTACTACAGCCCATCGATTCCATCCGAGGCCTTTGGCATGGTCACAACAGATGAGCCTCAGCCGATACAGCCTCAGCGCACACTATCGCGCGGGAGCTCACTCCGGTACAACTTGAAATACATGTTCAGCCGAAAGAGCACTCGGGATCAGTCCATGTCGTTTGATGAGACTCAAGAGACAGCACCAGCAGCAAGTACTCCCCAGCCTATCTTCGATGTGCCCCCCCTACAGCGAATTACCACCGGGATCGACCCGACCGAGTCGCCGACGGATATCACACCTCCTGCGAGCGAGATGTTGCCTCCGCCAACGCCAACGCCCCAGGCTCTTGGTTCGCCGATACAACTAGCCTCGACACTCCCTACTAAAGGTGCGGTCCAGACGCCTCCCCAATCGCCTCCGACTGTGGCCAAGTTCAGCGCCTCTCCATCCCCACCGATAAACCCGGCACCCGGCACGGTCAATCCTATGGACATCATGCCCGCCAGCACAGAACGAGAAGTATGGCACAGGACCGAGCACGAGCTCAACATGGTGCAATCGTCGCCGAACCCAGGCCTCTTCAGTCAACAGCCACAGCCAGTAGAACTAGTGGATTCTCCGTCACCACTTGCACTGCCTCCTACTTTCCCTCCGTCCATTCCCGTCATTTCCTCGCCGAGTCCAGTGGTCCAAACCGATGCGTTCCTTAAGCAGGAGCCCGTGGAAGAGCACGACATTCCCATGATAGACATCCCGTCACATAACCACCATCTAAGCCCGTTACCCAACCGCCATGCTCGACACCCTAGCTATCCTTCAGACTCATCCACTCCTCAGCCCGGTCCTGCTTCCACAAATCCATCATTACTCAGTACTCCCGCCACCCAGCTTGACAGTCCCTCCCCGAAGTCGGAAGTAATATCTGATTATAGTGGCCCCGCCACATCACCTCAAAACGGTGCCAACCGGTTGTCTCCCAACGGATCGTCCCCCAGGAGTGGTGCATACCAATGTACCGAGCCCGGTTGTCATCAGGTCTTTGATCAACCACACAAGCTCAAGTAGGTCACCAAACACTCTATGGCCTCAAAGTAGTCACTAACAAGTACCCAGACACCATCAGCGGTATCACACAAAGAGCCACAAGTGCCCATATCCCAACTGCGAAATGGGATTCGGTACCAAGACACATCTGCAGCGGCACATTAATGACCGCCACGAGAAGAGGAAGAAGTTCCATTGCGCGGTGCGGGGATGTGACTACTCAAGAGATGGTGGCAAGGGCTTCCCTCGCAAAGACAACTGGAAACGACACATGACCAAGATCCACGGTCTGGATCATCGATCTCTCCCAGAACCTGAGGAAGTTGACAAGGAGATGGGAGGAACATAAAGACTAAGATCAGAGACATTCATTCACATAATTTTATGAGGGGTACGAGGGGAGCGGGCACTTGGGGCTGTCTGCGGCTCGAACTTCCCTATGGAATTGTTTTAATTAGACAGCGATGGTAACAAGCATTCATGAAGAGCGAGCATGGATGGGCTGGCGTTTGGGTTTCGCTATCCAGCTGGGGTGGTGGAGGCGTCAGATCCGACTCCAAGCAAGACCTCAGGGGAGGATGTCAAAGGAGTTGCATCAACCTTCCCGACTCACCTCATCATGGATCATTCGGACATTTCCTTGGAGCGATATCATATTTACTCTCATTACAAAGAAGCAAGCATCAATGGGCACCGGGAGGGGGTTCTCAAAAAAAAGATAGCGTCATAAGACGTGGAGGATTGATTCACTAGGCGTTTGGGTTTCGAAGACAACTTGTCCGAGAAGAACTCGGCGTCTTCGTTGTGGGGTATCTAACTTGTGCGATCTTGTATAGCAGCACGATTGATCAATACAGAAGAAAACCGTGCCACTCTCTGGCACCAGCTCCCTTCCCTTGTGTCTTCCCTAGCTCAGTTCTTTGATGATCCTCCTCACGAGCTTCGCTTGGTCTTGAACATCTAACCTCTTCTCATCCGTCTCTTGTACTGCCCTCCCCACCGCAATGACGGTTTTGGTGTTTTCGCTATTAACCCAGAATCTGCCATTCCTTCCGGTGGCTGTCTCGAACTGTAGGCCAGCACTCCCTAGCTCCTCTAGCACAATAACCTTGCCTTCCTGCACACTCTTGGGCATCATAAGACGGCGAGCCATGTCAGGTGAGACGTTGAAGAGCATGCCTCCAGATAAGGGCCCCAGGCCATCTGACTTGCCGGTTGAAGAGGACATACACTCCAATTCGGCATCCATATGTTTATTGGCGAGGGCGACGCGAGCGTAGACGAGAGCGCCGGGGGATAGCTGAGGGCGGGTCTTCTTGGTCGCGCCCTCAAAGGAAAGCTGTGGTAGGAGTGCGGGAGAGGTGTAGTCGGAGAGAGTGACATAGTAGACGTCCACGGCACTGCGTTGGACGGTGCCAATGACAAGTTCGCCAACACGGGGGGTGTACTAGGACAGAGGTCAGCATTGCTCATCATGTGTGCTGGGTTTGGGTTTGATAATAGACATCGGGGAACATACTCTCCCTCGGGCATTTTCTACGCGGATTGCATTCTTTTGTCGCTCAGTGACGAGCTGACCGGCGAGTGTAGGGACGATATTGTTGGGAGGGCTATGTCGGATGCCGGGGCCAAGACGGAGGGGCTTTTTGGGATGTGAAGGGATGAGGGAGTGGTCGATCGTGTCGCCAGGTTGTACGAATACGACTTCGGGAGTCATCTTGTGTGGTTGTGAGATTTTGCGACAGTCGAGAGAGGTCGTGTGTTGGAGAGAAGAAAGAAATCTTGGGGATGCGATGCGACAACACAGCCTTTCTCGAAGCTCTCAGGTCTGCATGAGATCTCAGCCTCGCGACAAGGAAAAGTGAATGGTGGGGCACCGCGATAAGAGATAAGAGGTACGTATCCAGCCCACCCAAAAAAATGTGGGCGATTAGCGATTACCAGTTTTTTTTTTCCACTGCCGCAAAGAAAAGAAAGAACCCCCACTAACAAACGAGACCCCATCCATTCACATCCAAAACTTCACCCACTTCCACCACTTCACTCCCTCTCTCACCAAACCGCCCTCCGTCGAGAAGAACGACCTCGCTTCTCGTTCCGTCGCTTTACTATACATATCCTTCTTCTCGACCCGATCCTATAACGACCGACCCCATGAGTGACAACGCCGGTGCCAAGCCGGGCCCTGAGCCTCGCGACCGAGTGGCCATTGGTATCACCTTTGGTAACTCCAACAGCTCCATCGCCTTCACTGTCGATGACAAGGCTGAGGTTATTGCCAACGAGGATGGTGGTGAGTAAATATTTTTGTCTCACTTGGGCTTCTGGGAGGGCCATCAATGAGAAAAGAGGCGAGATGGTGGTGCTAACGTTGACTTATAGACCGTCAGATCCCCACCATCCTCTCCTACGTCGACGGCGACGAGTACTATGGTGGCCAGGCCAAGAACTTCCTCGTCCGCAACCCCGACAACACTATCGCCTACTTCCGGGAGTTCCTAGGTCAAGAGTACGCCCAATCCTTCCCCTTCCGCCCATGTCCAGGTCCCCGAGATCAACAGGCTAATCCCAAGCCCACAGATTCAAGTCCATCGACCCTACCCACTGCCACGCCGCCGCGCACCCCAAGGAGGCCGCTGACTCGGTCGCTTTCACCGTGAAGGACAAGGACGGCGAGGAGGAGGCCTCGACTGTCACCGTCACCGAGACTGCTACCCGATACCTTCGACGTCTGGTTGGCGCCGCTTCGGAATACCTAGGCAAGAAGGTCACTTCTGCCGTCATTACCGTGCCCACCAACTTCTCCGAGAAGCAGCGCGAGGCCCTGACCAAGGCCGCCAACGATGCCGAGCTCGAGGTTCTTCAGTTGATCTCCGACCCCGTCGCCGCGGTCCTGGCCTACGACGCCCGCCCCGAGGCTATCGTCGAGGACAAGGTCGTTGTCGTCGCTGACCTTGGTGGTACCCGCTCCGACGTCGCTGTCGTCGCCTCGCGCGGTGGCATGTATACCGTCCTCGCTACCGCTCACGACTACGAGTTCGCCGGTGTCCACCTCGACGAGGCCCTGATGGAGTACTTCGCCAAGGAGTTCCAGAAGAAGCACAGCGTCGACCCCCGGGGCAACGCCCGCAGCTTGGCCAAGCTCCGTCTTGAGTCCGAGTCCGCCAAGAAGGCCCTCAGCTTGGGCAACAATGCCCAGTTCAGCGTGGAGAGTTTGGCGGACGGTTTCGACTTTTCCCTGACGATTAACCGGATACGATACGAGATGGTTGGTCGCAAGGTGTTTGAGGGTTTCAACCGACTAGTTGAGGGCGTTATCAAGAAGGCCGGCCTCGACGTTCTCGACATTGATGAGGTTATCATGTGCGGCGGTACTTCTCACACTCCCCGCATTGCCAACAACCTCCGCGGCATCTTCCCCGAGACCACCACTATCCTTGCTCCCGCCACTAGTGTCGCCGCCATCAACCCGTCCGAGCTTCAGGCCCGTGGTGCCGCTCTCCAGGCGTCACTGATCCAGGAGTACGAGGCGACCGATATCGAGCAGTCCACCCACCCCGCTGTCACCACCGTCAAGCATATCTCTAACGCCATTGGTGTCCTCACCGTCGGCGCCAACGGCGAGGACGTCTTCACCTCCATCATTGCGGCCGAGACCGCCGTCCCTGCCCGCCGCACCGTCCGCGTCGCCGCCAGCGGTGACGTGCTCATCAAGGTTGTCGAGGGTGGCACCCACATCAAGGTGACCAAGCCCGAGCCTAAGGAGAAGACTGCCGAGAAGGACGAGGACGACTCTGACGACTCTGACTTTGACGACTCGGATGAGGAGGATGAGGAGAAGCGCGAGAAGGTCTGGAAGATCGGCAACCTTCTCGCTGAGGCCGCCATCAAGGGCGTCAAGAAGGGTGGCAAGGTCGAGGTGACAATTAATGTTCTAGCCGACCTGAGCGTCACAGTCACGACCCGGGAAGTCGGCGGCAAGGGCGGCGTGCGGGGGAACCTCAAGGGTCTGTAAAGAGGACCAGAGGAGGTTGGTTAGGTGTTGGAATGAATGATGAGAGGGAGCCTCAAAAAGAGTCGAGAGACGTATATAGAGGCTGTACGTTTTTTTGCAAAAAGCGTGGGATGGGTAGAAAAACTAGAGGCACCATAGAGGGAGTTCCAATGTTCAGTAGGGACACCCGGGATGAATTGAATGATATATTTGCAAAAACCTTATGTTGGTGGTTTGGAACGATGCCTCCTTGTGTAAACGCCTATTTAGTAGTAATACAAAGCAAAAAAAGTCCATAGACATGCCCGTGTTCAGGGATCCATCATGAAGCCCAACGTGAAGCTGGCGAGCTTCAACCATTATTAGAAGCTCAACCCACCCCCAACACCGCCTGGCAACCGCCACGCAACCAGGTCATTCCGGAGGTCAAACTCGCCAATCTCACGGGATCGCTTGTATCCCGCCTCGCGGAGGGCCTCGCTGTCGAGGGACATGGAGGATGTGAGGCTCACTAAGCTGCGCATATGATCGAGATGGTGATGATCCTGAATGCGCACGTTCTTCCGCGGCGAGAGGCGATGGTTGCCCGGCGTAACGGTAGCGGTAGACATGCTCTTATCGCTGGACGCGCTACCTGTGCGGCGGTGGTGTCGGACAGAGGGGGCTGGAGGTGCGTTAGGTTGGAGATGGGTGTCGTTGGAGGGTGAGCCGGGGGGTTGCAGGTGATTAGCGTGGTAGCGACGGGGACGGAGGAGGCTGGCGTCGTGGAAGTCGTCGTCGTCGTCGTCTTCGTCCTCAGCGTCGGAGACGGGGGAGGTGGCGATGGCGTCGGGTTTGGTCTTCCAGCCGTTACCGCCGTTGAAGATGTCCTCGATGCATTCGTCGGCGGGGAGCTCGTTGGGTTGACGGCACCAGGAGGCGGCGAGGGTGCGGCGGTAGAGGTCCTGGAGGTCGGCGGCGTCGCGGGGTTTGGAGATGCTGGGGAGGGCTGGAGGGGTGGTGTTAGTATAGGTGGGAGGTTTGTGAGGGGAGGATGGGGGAGCTTACGGCCGGCATCGTCTTCGATGGATTCGCCCATGATACCGCCAATGCCGCCGAAGACGGGAGCGGTCTTGAGAGGGGGGGCGATGTAGCTGCGTTCGCCGTCGACTTGGTACATGAGAATACCAATCTTTAGGGTGCTGTTGATCTTGCTGTCCTGCATGAGATATCTCCTCACGATACCATCCTCGATGATATCCGAATCCCTCCTTGGCCGTAAACTTCCACTTCTTGTTGGACTCATCCCGACACTCCCACTCCGCATGCGTCCCGGCGACGAAACATCCTTGACGAAAGCCTCACTCTCCTCGATATACTCGCTCAGATTCAGCCGGACAAGACCCAGCTGTATCTTGTCCGTGACGCCGAACTCCTGGACGACCTCGAACTCGATGGGACACTCGGAGAGATTGTTGTTGCGGTCGATGGAGATACGGATGGAGGGGACGAGGATGCAGAAGCTGTAGTCGACGCGGTGGTTGGCGATGGCGCACTTGTTTGTGCGGCCGCGGTGTTCGGCGTTCATGGAGTGGACGAGGTGCCATTTGATGAAGGAGTTGCCAGAGACGAGGGGGACATTGTTAAGGTCGTAGATCTGTTGGTGAAATTAGGTGAGTCTGTATGACGAGAAGTGAGTGGGAAAGGTGTATGTATGTACCTTGAGGTGAAGTTCAAACTTGGGCTGATGAGACGGTCAGTAGGTATGTTGAGATTAGATGGAGTTGATGAGGAACTCACCTTGCGAGCCTTGCCAACTGAGGGACGTAGCATCTCCATGTTAGCAATCTAGGCTATGACAGACAGGTTCCTTGCAATTCAACCTCAATGCACACTCTATCCAGGTAGAAATATGACGGCTCACTTGAGCTCAGTTGACTGTGTTGTCGTCTCGCGAATTCATTCACCTCAACCATCACACACAGGACAACGACGACCTCGGAAGTAGAATAACCCCCCTCCAACAGAGATATCCAAGAGTCTAAACACAAAGCATGTGCTTGAGGCGGAGAGAGAGACCCAAAAGGAAATGACTCGCGTCATAGGTAGACGACCAAAACGTAGGTAGTGGGGGAGAGCTTACTCAAAGAGGACATCTTTCTACGCCGGCCTGAATCGGGCCAGCCTTGCCAGTTCTAGCGGAGGCTGCCAGTAGCGGCGCCGTTTCGAGGTACGCGGCTAATACCTATCGCGCCGGTAGACGGTCGCTGAGGAGCGGGCTCGAACGTTGGAGCTTGATGGCGGGTTTGTTTATGTGGTGGTGGTGGGAATGAGGCTCGTCGGAAAGGAGGCGTTGACGCTAGAATGAGATGGAGCGAGATGAGGTGGAAAAGGAATGACTAGAGATGCAATGGGGAGAATGAATGAAATATGTTGAATCTCGGTGTGTGTTGTGTCAAGAATGAATGTATACTTCTCGTCTTGGAAATACGATGACTGCCTGCTGCTTTAACCGTTGACGACAACTAGGTACAATTTTGGTATCATGGGAGAGAGCTCAAGGTTCCATCGGAATGAATCGTCACATGTGATTCCAGCGCATTAGCAAGCCTCCCCTGGATCAATTTCACTAGCCACAGTGGCTGGGCCCACACCCAGTACGTGGGCAAGTAATCGGTACCGTGACCATGGCCATGGACCCGGATCAATTTAGAGTCCGGCTTCCGCCTCACGTCGTACAAACAAGCCATCTCTTGGGTTGAAGTTGTTGTCACAGCTCCCTTGGATGTCTGAGGTGTCGTGCTTTGGTCCATCTGCACGTCTTGTCTTAAAACGTACTCCGTCAGGCTCGGACATTTCATGATCTGGCCGTCGGTGAGTGATTTCCAGAATGCAGCCCACGGACTCTGTTGACTCTTGAAGTAATGGACGGTGAAGCACTCCCACAATAAAGCAAGTTTGCTCTCACATCATATTCAAGACAACTTATGAAATGCCTCCTCCTTTTTCCTCATGACTGAAAAGTCTTGGGCCCATCTCGGTTGTTCATGACGGACGGAACGGACAGACTCTCGGACGGTCGTGACCTGTCTGTTCTCTCCGCCGAGCCTCTCAAACCTCAAAAGCAACAAGCAGCCCTCCATCAAGGAAGCGCCGCCATCCGATTGCTCAGAGGGCTCGGGCCGTGTTGGGCTTTCCTTTTTTCCACGTTTTGCTTTTTCCCCCCTAGCCCTCGCCTATCACAGCTCTCAGTCGAGTGCCTTGGTGTGCGCCGCTTTTCACTACAGGGATGCCCCCATTCGTTCTGCATGTTCCGTGTCGTTGGTTCTCGCAGGGTCGGATCTTATCGAAACAAGGAATCCCGAATGACTGGATGGACATGGGGGATGGGATGAAAAGGTAGGGGTTGGGCAGGGTACACGACTCAGTTGAACTGGAGCTCTTGGTGGACAACATGAACTCCTCGTGCCTGGGAACGATACGAGACGTACTCCGCAGTTCATGTTGAACTACCTACCCTCAAGTTCCCCGACAGACGACAGACGACAGACAGACAGACAGACAGACAGACATCGAGTCACACCTCATGTCACGTCAATGATTGCCCCCAAACTACCAGGTCAACCCATCCCAGGCTTGCCCCTCGGTCACCAATCTCAGACATAGAACCCCTCCATCATCACCGCCGGCAACCCCGGCCAGTTTGAGAGAGTTTAGACCCGCCGTCATAGCCTCCTCCTGCTTCTCCTCGTGACAAAACACAACCTCTCGCTCCCCCCACGGGGAAAAGAGACAACTCCTCCCGCCCCCAGACGACTCTCCTCCCAACCAAAGAGTTCGCCTGGCCCCTCCCCTCGCTGCCCACCGTCCCGCGGCACGTTACATCATGTCTCGCCAGCCGCAGACGGCAGAAGCAATGTCCAACCCCAAGGTGTGAGGCCCCCGGCGGCATTCCAGTCTCGAGCAGCGCCGCGTCTCACCTCACCCTCCACCGACCTTTCGAGGTCGTCCAAACAAAAGACAACCCCGTGCCTTGCGAGGATTAGAAAGAGGAGAGGGGGGCGAGCTGGAGAACGGGGCCAAAAACTGGTCCTCTTTCTCCTTCTTCGCATGACTTAGTCGACCCTCTTGCGGGATCGTCATACGAGATTTGCTCCTCTTTTCATGCTTCTCTCACCATGTGCGACTACTTCTACGTATGATAATCCCTGCCCTGACGTCCTCTCTGCGCAGAATTTCCCCCATCTTGCCAGAGATCCATCGTTTTGCTGATCTGCTTACGCTTTCGCAGGTCGAGTTCCGCTGCAGACACCACGCCTGGATCGTGCGGAAATGGTGTGAGATCTACGAGAGGAGCCAGAAGCCTTGCCTGCCGAACGTCGTTGATCCTCCAGAGTATTGGTAGGTTTTTCCACGTCTCCCCCATGGGCGAGCGATGATGCTCTACCCCCGTGGGGGGAGAAAGGTCGCCGACATGTTGCTGACAGGCGCAGGGGTCACCGATTGTGTGCGAAATGCCAGCCGCCAGGACAACTGGCAGTTGCAGTCCGAAAGCACTTTAGTGTTGTAGGTGGGGGACAGGGCTTCCGAGCATGAATACTTTACAATGGTTGGGTCTGCCATGAGAGAGGGCTCTGCGGGTGGGTTTTGGGAATACTGGCGCGTTGATTGGGACGGTACCTATGGATGGATCACTAGAATGGAAGTTATGGATTGTTCGGTTTGATAATTACAACGGATCTATATATAATGTACCCTTCGTTTTCCAGATGAAGCTTGGTGAAGCAGTGAAGCCAGAGGCACAATATTCAGTTGTCAATGTTAACATAGGCAACCACCAACCTAGACTAGGAGAAATGAATCGGGGATTGACAGTTTGAACGACCAGACTCGGGCTTCCTCGGATCTGTGAACTCATCGCGAGATGGGCCAGCTGTGGCGGCTTGGCCTCGTCTCTTCAGTCTGCAGATGGAACAAGCCAACTATCAGCCACGACTTGATTAGGGTTACCCCAGACACCAATGTTCTAGGTAAGCTCCGAGATGAACTGGGATAATCATTTCCACGCCCTATATTATCAATTGCCTCGACGTCTATGGAGTCGACGCCAAAAGGCTTGGGGCTCAACGGTGACCCAGTCTCTGAAAGGAAGTGATGCCCCCACCATGGCAACCATTAGGCGCAATCCCCTAGATCGGCAATGCCGACCGTATGAGCCGGTGGCTAGTTTCATTGATCTCAGTCATGAGGACGATTACCATGACGATGGCGCTGGGAGGCAGTTGGGGGATGGGGTGTGAAGCTCAAGGGAGGGAGAGAGGCCAAGGAGCAATACCTAGTCACCTTACAACAGATGAAAGGCAAAGGTCCTTCTTTCAAGGATCTAGACGGGCTGCAGGGGGAATCAGATAAGGACTCGAGAACTTATATCCATATTTCGACGAGGGAAAAGACTGGGAAGGAAATTTTGACCTCATTCTTCCTTCCATCATGACACAGTCTCTGGTTGAAGTCCTCTTTCCCATGCCAACCTAACCTAAAAATCAACCTTTATTTACGTCGTTGTGGGGCTAGAACTTTCTCTTATCTTATCTTCCAACTTACAACTTCATTTTCATACCTCTCTAGCTACATCCTGCATCTCAACATAATTCTCTTCATTAGCAGTCAGTCCTACGAGCTTCGCAGCGAAACAACAGTCTTCTCTAGAGATGGCCCCGAACGTGAAGACTGTCGCCCCATCTAGGCCAGGGGCCAAGAAGCGCAAGGATGGCCCCCCGATACCGAATGCTCGCGCCGAAACCCCCCAGAAACGCGCCAAAGTCCACGTCGCTCGCCATGTTCCCTCCCAGCCTGCAGAGGCCGCGCTCAATGGTGGAGAGCTTGATCTCCAGGCCTTCGTGGCCGCGCACGAGTTCGAGATCAAGGCTCTTACGCAGAGCATGGCTACGTCCAAGGCTGTCAACAACACCAGAGCCTTCCAAAAGGTGCCGAGGGGCTTGCGCCGTCGCACTGCTAGCCACAACCCCAGGCGGGTGCCTCGTAGACTGAGGACCCGCGCGCGATTCGAGATGGCCGAAGATAATACCCCTATGGTTCAGGCGAGGAGAAGGAAGCTGAGGACAACACGGGCCAAGATACGGGCAGAGACTGTGCGACGATTGTCGAAACTGGCGGCGAAGAAACGGAAGCAGACAAAAGGGAAAGGGGAACAAGGCGCGAAGGATGCTGAGACAAGCTTGGCTGTGGTGGAACGAACTCCGAGACCAAAGATTCGAAGAAACGAACTCAATAAACCCCCTCCTCCCCAAGCCAGGTTTCGCAAGCGACATTTGAATAAGACATGGTTACCGACCCATCCATGGCAGTCGAAAAGGGCTCGAATGACGGACCCGCTGAATCCCCTCTGGCGTTTTGCCATGGCCATGACACCGAACGAGAAGATCTATCGACCGATTCACCGAGCGCAGGGCGACAGAGGCGCCGTGGTGTGGGACACGAGTTACATGAGCACCATCGGACTCTATGGAAACCAAGTCGGCATAGAAAGAGTTCTCAAGCGAATTGGGTTAACAGATGAGTCATGTTGGGGCAAAAAAGGCAGCAAATGGAGGTTAGGAACCAGGACTTGGACAAGCTGTGTGAGCCGCGAACACAAGGCAGGACGGAAAGATATCGGACCCTGCACAATCCTCTGGAATCCGGAGCCGTCAAACAAAGACCCCACGCGGGAGCCAAAGAAGATACAGAGGCAGGTGTTTCTGCGAGTCCACCCAGCAGCATTTCTGGAGCTCTTCAACGAGCTGTTGCGGCTTGTCAAGATGGAGAACCCATTGGTCTTCATCGAGGACCTCCGCTTCGAGATTGGGAGCATTGAACTCACTGGCCCAGCATCAACCGAGACGTTGCTGGCTGTCCTGAGCGAGTACCCAGGGAAAGTCAGAACTAAGCAGCACCACGCTGAACTTTTCCGTTCTCTTTTAGGGCTTACGAACTCGGCATCGCTGCAAGATGGCTCCGTTCTGAGTTTCCTGGCACAAGATCCTCGGCTTCGATATCCTCCAAAACAGATAGAGGCCCCAGACGATCCATCCGCGGAGATGGAGCTTCTCGAGCGTCTTTGCGCGTGGACAGCAGAAGAGGGCTTGGAGCCGTACGCCATCTTCTGCCGAAACGCACGCCATCGGGCCTCGTGTCTCCCATCGCAAAAGTCCATCAACAGGCGGAAAACCAACAATAAGCCAGGGGGGCCTCTCAAGCCGACGGCAGTCGACCCTCCTATTCCGATTACCCTCATCGCCTCGTCTCATGGCCTAGGCCGCCAAGCCCAGGGCTCTTGGACTCTCCTAGCTCCCTGGAAGTGTATCCTACCCATCTGGCACAGTATCGTCCACTACCCACTCTCCTCAGGTGGCAACCCCCGGTTCGCAGGTCTGAACGAGACCCGCCAGGTCGCATTCGAACGTGGCTTGCCCTGGTTCCCGGGAGACTTTCCCGCGACTGAGGCCGGCGCAAATTGGGAGCTGAAGGAGAGACGGGAGCGTGAAGCTGCCTGGGAGAAGCGGCCAAAGAGCAAGAGGACGGAGTGGAAGTCGATAAATCTCGGGGCCGGGAGGAAAGGCGAGATCGGGAAGGGTTTCGCGAACGATTTCGAGATGTTGTTCCAATCTACTAGCACACAGCCGACAGCGAGGACGAGCTCAGCTGATGACCAGGACGGGGATGCTATGGATATTGACGAAGATAACACCACGCCGAAGAAGGAACAGCAGAATGGCGCAGGTTTGAGGCTGCTCGAGCACGTTTCGAAAGCACACTACGGCCAGCTCCTGGAATCTCATACTGATCCATCACCACCTCCCACGAACGCCCTCCTCACCGTCCGCATCTCCCTTCCAGGCCGCGGTGTAGTCTCCACCTGCGCCCGAATTTACCGACTCCCTTCGCCTCCCATCGCCATCCCAGTCTCTTCAGAAGCTGAGGTCCCAGCTTCTATCCCTCCAGCCACTTGCTCGCCTTCTCTTCCAGCCAACCTTCGAGACCAATGGCTAGCCCGTCTCCCGTCTCGGGATCCAAATCGCGCTCCTCGAAACAAACCGCGGAACCAGAAACAGAGGCGGCAGCAAGGTAATATCGATTCTCTCAAACGTGAGATAGCCAGGGAGTTGATCTCGACGCCTGCCCCCTTCCCGCCACCTCCGGCTAATCAAACCGACATAAACGGTCATCCGCTGGTTCCAGACACGAAAGACTTGATCGGGTTTGTGACTACGGGGGCTTTCAACCTCAGCGAGGGCAAAGGCAGTGCCATCGGGTCTATCTCTGTCGAGAAGGTCTTTGGGGGAGACAAGGAGAACCGCGCGGAGGGTAGGTTGTGCATCGTACGCAACGTAGGAGAAAACGTCGGCTGGATTGCGAGGTGGGAGCCGATCTGAGATGGACACGACGTGTTGAGAGCTAGAACTGACTGAAGAGCAACCCGGCCTGGGGACCACTTATACAATCATATAGTTGTTGCCAGTGGTGGTCACCTGATCAGCACCGCGCCCTTCGATGCAATTAGAGTGACGACACAATTTCTCATAAACATGGGCTCTGGTTGGTGGAATAGATTAGAGGCGAAGGGCGTCGTTGACATACGGCAGCCGTATAGAAAGCCGGGAGAGGAGGCATTTGTCGAGTATGAATAAACTCAAACCTCATCATATCGTCACCATCACCACCAAGTTGGAAGCCATTCAAGAACAACAACATCAACAAGTGCACGTTTTGAATATCAGCCTCGTTTCAATATATTCGTAACTCGGCTTTATCCACATAACTATGGATTCAAAGGATAAGCCAATCTCCATCACGGGCGGTTGTCTATGCGAAGCCGTTCGATATACCATCACATTTCCACCAAACCACACCTTCGACACCTCTGTACATCCCCCCTCCCCTTTCATACCACTCCCTTCCAACAGCAAACTAACCCCTCCCCTTCCAGGGCTCAACCTGCCAATGTTCCCAATGCCGCAAAAACACCGGCACCCTCATCGCGCGCTTCCACACCGTGCCCACCACCAGCGTAGCTTTCACCTCCCAGACCTCGTTATCCCGATACCACGCCTCGCCTCCCTGCGCGCGGGGTTTCTGCTCGCGCTGTGGGAGCTTCCTGTTCTGGAGGGACGAGCGCACGCAGGAGATCAGTATGGCGGTGGGTGGGTTCGATAGGGATGTGTTGAGGGATTGGGGGGGGTTGTTGGTTAGGGCGGCGAGACATCTTTGGTGGGATGAGAG
>JABFFI010000947.1:0-37956 GCA_013623725.1 Fusarium robinianum | reverse complement strand
ACCCCCCCCCACCCCCCTCCCGTCCTCTGGCGCTCTCTCGTTTTCCCCCGCCGATGCTCGCACTCATACACACACCCATGCCCCCCCCCGCGCCCACGCCCCGAGCCCACGCCCACGCCGACCCCGACGCCCAATCCTCCTCCTCCTCCGTCACTCCTCAACGTAGTGTGCGGTGCAGGAGCCTGTCTCGTGTGCGCAATCTTCGTTTCCTTTTCCGTTTCTTTTCCCTCTTCTCAACTTCCTGCCTTACCGCGAACTCATCAACAACTCGGTTGCCGTCACCTTCGCCTTTCACCACCCTTCTTCGGGGCTTCTGCTCTGACACGGCCCGTTAACTAAATCTCCTCCTCCCGTCGCGCTTCTCTTCTCGAAACTCGATTCCCCCGAAACTGGATCTGGACCGCCCGCAATTATTCTCAGTTGAAGTCGTCTACGAACGAGTCGCCCTCAAACACCGCGCCGTATTGTCTCCCGCATATGCACCCGACGCTCGATTCGACGTGAACTCACCCACCTCAATCTAATCACTATCTCGTTTATCCATCACCACCCCCTTATCTCTCCCAAGGCGACCTGCGTTCGACTTGGACCTCGATTTTTTGTACCTCCATACACTATGGATGCCCACAGCCAGCAGCGCCCACCAGCTCCCAAGACAGCCGGGCTCACCAACATCCTCAACAACGACAACGGACCGGCCTCCGCTCCAAGCGGCCCGCCTCACTTGCGAGACTCGGGCTTCTACTCCAACGCTGATGCCTCCAGTAAGCGTACGCTGCTCGGCTTTTCTTTGGGCCTGAACCAGGAGAATATCCAATGGACCTGTCTCGACTGACCTTCGTCTAGATACTTCGGCCGCCTCATTCAACGTCAACGGTCTGAGCCCAAGTGGCTCCGGCTACCAATCCTCATCGCAAGACAAGACGCCTTCGCCCATCGCCTCCAACATGGTTCCTCACGCACTTGTATCACCATCCACCACTAACATGAGCGTGGCAGCCATGGTATCTCCTACCACACCTGGTCTTGACCACCGCAGGGACCGACCGACTTCAATCGAGTCGAACAGCAATGGAGTCACCTTTAGTGAGACACTAGCCCCAGGCATCGGTGGCCTACGGCGAGAGAGTGTGGACAGTCGGATAAACCAGGGTTTCAGCGATATGCGACTCGGCAACTCCCCATATGCCAGCAACAATCACTCGACCACTTCCATTCAAAACACATTGCACAGCCAGCGCAACCCACGAGGCGGTCTAGATCACCTCGCCGTTCACCGCATTTCGAATGGGTACCAGCCCAGCGCGGAGCGCAACCCCGAACCCAAGACGGTCAAGACAGCGCCCGCGATTACGGGCCCTGCTACAGGACACATTGCTCGAGCGGCTGAGCCTACCAAGGGTCAAGCATGGGCTTTCCCAGAGGAGGAGATCCAGAGGGTTGGTGGTGTAGCTCAGTACAGCGATTCGAGACGAAGCAGCATCACCGAGTCTGTTGCCAGCAGCCAATTCACGACCGAATCTCGGCTACCTCCGGGTCAGCGAAGGTTGAACGAGAGCGAGTACTCGCGCATGTCGAATGCCTCGGATTTCCCCCCTGTTCATCATCACACAATGCAACACAAGCAATTGAGCGATCTGCAGGCAGAGGAGGGTACCGGGCCAGCTGGATCACAACCCTACAGCAGAACGCCAGAGTTGAGGGTCAGCCACAAGCTGGCGGAGCGCAAGAGGAGAACCGAGATGAAGGAGCTGTTTGACCAACTCCGAGATCTGATGCCACAAGAACGTGGCTCCAAGGCTTCCAAGTGGGAAATTCTAACCAAGGGTGAGTAAATGCGCGTCCTCGTGGCGCGAGCTGCAACTGACACTTTATTAGCCATTGCCGAACATCAAAGGCAGAATGATCACATCCGCATTATGCAGTCCCACCTGAACACAACGGCTGCCGAGAACGACATGCTTCGCCGAGAGCTCCAGGGTTTGCGCATGGAGATGGCTCAACTTCGAGGCGAACTTAATTCGTCCTCGGCTCACCCTCCACCTCCCCCACCAGCAACGGCTCAGCCTGCACCCTACTCCTCTGACCCGTATGTCAACTCGACGCGACCAGAGCTCCCTCCCATTCGGTCAATCAGCAACAACCTCCCCAACGGGCCCGAATCCATGACTGGTGTCCAGTATGATACCCCTCGTGCCAACGGCTTTCGGCAGGAGAGATACTGAACATAGCGTCTTGGGATTCGCCTGATTTGCGGAGTACATTGTTTTCTCTGCCATGGGGACCTACCCTCCTCTCTGGAACTGACTGATGAAAAAAAAAGTCAATAATATTTCGGGACGTCAATACACGTCTAGATCGGGGTCTTGGTCCTGTTGGTGGACTTGGGTCGCGGTTCGCAACCATCACATTCGCAATACCCTCATCAGCGCCAGCTGGAGTCGTGAGCTCAACGCGCACATAGATTTCTTTCCCCGTCTCTTCTCTGTGCTCTGGCCGGCACTGCCAGCTGCCAGTGTATCAGTACGGCAATCGGACCGTGGTTTTTTGTTTCTTTCTATCTTTTTTTTGGTGGGGAGTCTTTAACTCTCGAAACTGTCGTCTTTGGGTTTTTGGTGCACCTCTTCGGTCCAGGGGTGTATATGTCTTGGGAATTTGCGTTGCTCGCTCCACGCGGGAAATGGAGACGACTAATCTCAACTTGATGAGTTCGAGTCTGGCCGGGTTAAGAATTATACTCGGGAAACCTGCGGGGTTCGGCTTCGGGGGGCGGCGTGAGGGTGTTGAAGGAGTATATACCCATTTTATAGGAGGGTCGGCGGGTTTAAAGCGGGGGACCTGGAGATCTCGGGGCAGGCGGACTTGATGGGAGGGTGGGAAAGGGTTGGGAGCGTTATGTGACTTTATTTTTGGCGTCACCATTTGATACGCGACTTGACTTTGGACGGGCGATGAATCCGCAAACGAAGCGAAAAGGACGATATATGATCACCTAAGTGGCATATACGATTTGTTCATCTCAAAGTGTCTAGGCATATGTGAGTGTTGTGATTGTCAGTGTTGTGATTGTCAGTGTTGTGATTGTGAGTGTTTGTCCCCCCAATGGGAATCCCCATGGACTCCCATGGATTCAAGGGATTCAGGGGAGCGAGCCACGAGGTTTTCCCCCCACCTACCCCAGTATGATGACGTCGTCAAAGGCACGTTGCCACGAGGGGACCGAATAGGTAACCGGACTGACATTCCCCGGTAAGCTCGTCGCACGAGGCACTTGCCATCGCGAGCTGGGTTGGCTGGCTGTTGGATCCGGATGTGTGGTCCGTCGGCGGAGTTGCGGAGTTGCGGAGTTTTGCGGGCCCCTACTCCTCCGGAGTTACCGGCGGGATAGGGACGCGACGCAACCTTGGGGCCGGCCTTGGCGCTTACGGAAGGGGAAAGAGTCCGACGCCCGATGCCTTCTTATTCGAGCGGAGCCCAGATATTTGATTCCGACCAACCTCAACTCCGAACTGTTCTTGGCTATTCCGCTCGCTCCAAGCATCCTTGATGTCGGAGAACCCACTGCCACACATAAGCATAAGAAGGTCACTTCGCCATGGACTCGTTCAGCTCGCTGGCTCAGAGGAAGATGGACCGGGCTGCAGCTTCGCGACAGAAGAGCTGCAACGCCTGTGTGAGAGGGAAGCGCAAGTGCGATAAGAGGACGCCTCAGTGCACACGTTGCGCTGCCAAGGGACTCGACTGCGTCTATCAGAGGCTGCCTCCCGGTGCGCGTTTTCACGACGACGACCTGGTGTTGGGGAACACCGCTGAGAGCATTGCTGGGGAGGTGCCTGACTTTGACATGGGCTTCGATATACACAGCTTGGATCCGACGACGAGTGCGAGCACTAGCACGGCAACGACGAATAACCCGACGCCCGATAGTCTTCCGAGCAGCGTCTCGCTCCTCGACTCTAATCTCGACTTTTCGCTCATTGATCAGATGATGGCCAACGACTCTTCGGCTGGTTCTGAACTCTGGAACCTTGGGGGTGACTACGGCGCCGACCCAGGGGGCAGCAAGATGGACATCCCGCCACTGCCATGCCCGGTACCCCTCGGGGTTCGTGATCTATCCCTCCTTGGGGACCCCTCACGCTGTCTGGCTGACTTCAACCCGCTCGATGTTCACGACGCGCGCACTCGCATTGGCTTTATCGTGGAAATTGTTAGTCACTTGTACCGCGACTTCGCGCGTACGCGCACCTTGCCCTTCATCCATCCTCGCCTCTATGGCTCCAACCTGCCGCGGCCCATGTTAGCAGCCTTCTCAGCAGCGGCGGCCTACGAGGGCCGCACGCCGGAAAACAAAGCATGGGTATATAAACTCGTCGCCGACGTGGCAAAGGACATCCACCGCGAGGGTGAGCGAGCGACCACCCCGGCTGAAAAGCTCGCGCGAGTCCAGGCGCTTGTCGTTTTGGACTCGATCCGTATGTACGATGGAGATCTTGCTCTTCGTGCTGCGGCAGAGCGTGAGACGCCGCAGTTGTTGACGTGGTTGAAGTCGTTGAAAGAGTTGAGGGAAGAGTTGGAAGAGGGGGTGAGTTCGAAGGAGTTAATGTCGAGGGAACGACCCCCGGCGAGCTGGGAGGTAAGAAGATTCCGTTTCTCCTGACAACATGCCAAAGCATATATCGCTTACACTCTCTGATTAGGGTTGGGTTCTGCTAGAGTGTGTCCGGCGGACGATGCTGATGACCTTTTCTTTTGTCTGCCTAACATACATCCTAAAGTCTAACGAACGTAAGTTTCCCTCCCATTCACTTGTTTTAGATACACACTCACATGTTGCATAGCACCCTGCGAAGTCATGCAGACCAACCTCACATTCACCGCATCGCGCTATCTCTGGGATGCGGAGTCCTCGGTGGCTTTCTTCCGCGCATGGCATCACAAACCGCAGTTTTGCGTGTCAAACCTGGAGTTTAAGGAAGTGTGGCTGCAGGCACGACCTGAAGATATCGACGAATTCACACGGCTTATGTTGACAGCGTAAGTTGATCCTTGACTGTCTGTGAGGGTGGTGATGCTGACGCTGTGTTGCTGTCTAGACAATCGGGACCCGACGCGATGGACTATTTCATGCTCGGAAATCCGGGTGTTACAGTTTGAAAGGGATCCCTCCCTTCGTGGTGAGGGGCTTCGAATCTTGGCTTGCAACGCAGTTCATTGTTCGTGACAAAGCGGTGCAGTTTCGTGGCCGAGGACAACGACGTTGCTATAGAGATTGATCACATGGAGACTGACGCCACTGCGCATGTGTCATATTCGGCAAGACTTTGGATCTTCAAGCTTGACGAGGTTGGGGTATCAACATACGAGGCTCAGGGACTGCATTTTGGCCAAGTGGTCAGTTTCTTCATGACGCAGCAGCAGAAGCTTCAAACTGGGCGGCCATCACTGGTGGAACTCGTAATTCAGGAGGCACCTTTCAATCTGATCATCTTAAGCTCAAACATTTTTACGTCCAGCAACACCCCATACCACAAAAAACCGTCGGGCAGAGCATTCCCTCAAAAACAAGACCACTCCAAGTCCTCCTCGAAACCAACACAGCATATCCTCATGGCTGCCCCGGGCCTACTCATTGCCCTCCGATTTCGACCACGACAACGAGCGGCCATGGACCCCCCGCGTCTCCCTGAGCCCGCGAGGATGCCCCTACCCTCATATACCATGGACCACTTCTGGGACGACGCCCAGTTCTACGGCACGATTTTCGTTCTCGGCTTCTCGACCAGCGTTCTCTTCAGCTCGCTCTCGGACGCTTTCTTCCTGGTCTGGAAGGTCATGGATGACCCCGTCTGGGCGCCCTACAAGGTCCCCTTCCGGATTCCTTCCTGGATTCCTTTCCGGATCTCCTTCAAGATCGAAGGCTCGGCAATGTCCTTCCTCGCACTCGCCGTCTTTCTATTGTGCGTGGCGTACTTTATAAAAAGCTGGACTTCCGAGGACATACGCGTAGGAGCGGACGAGTGGGAAGAAGCGGATGGCTGAGCGGAAGACTCGGCATGGGATTCTTGTCGGCTTTTTTTTTTAAACATGATTTTAATATGGCGTTGGAGACACTATCTGGAACTGGGTCTGGGCGGGGTTGAGTTATTTGAAAGCTGGCCAAGGGCAACTTCTTTGGCTATGGTCGTCTCTCTTGTACTATAAAGTCATATTCTCCTTTGTTTCGCTGCCCTGTTTGGGACGTTTTTAATATCCAATTTGGCCATCGAGATACCCCCTATTCAACCAGGACCGCAAAAATACTACGACTATTTCCAAAGTCCCGTCGCTGTCTATCAAGCACCCTACTCTCCGAACCAGTCTCTCACGACCGACATGCTTCCGTCGTGGAATATCCAACACAGGGCTGGGGTGATGTCTTTCTGCATCTTCTCCTTGAAGAATTCGTTCTGGGGGTGTCAGTTTAGGCGAGGGAGAGGGGGTGTAAAGGAGACTCACTTGAAAGTAGAAGGGAGTGCGTACACCGCGGGTGATGACACCGTCGGCCCATTCTCCGGTTTGACACTTCGTTGCGTCCATTTCATACTCAGGCTCGATGTCTTCGGTGGCGTCCCTGATGATGACGGGGAGCATGATGACTACCTACTCTACTTCCGCACTGGGCGATCTTAGTCAAGGGCTTGAGCGTACCCTGGAGAGAGCTAATGCAGCCCAGAATGAAGGGCAACTTCGGCTCAGGTCTATTATTGCTATACGATAGGACATAATAGAGGAAGAGGCTGTAGTGGTGATAAATTTGGTGGGTGATTGCTCAGGCTTTGTGGGAGGCGACTTGATAGTCTCAGAGGACAGAGGACGAGCTCTTATTCAAGTTATTCCCCGTATACGTATACCCTTGTCTACCCTTGCCAGTGCCTATATATCTTACCTACACTAGGTCCCGTCTTCTTGATCCACCTCCATAAAGTTCTACCCTATTCAAAGGTGTATTCAGGACTAGGCCGTAAAACTCCTCCTGACTGTAAGATTTCGATCTGAGGAGTAGAATAGCAAAACAACACATGATGTCAACCCAATAGATGCATACCAATCTGCCCAATGCTCCGGAAACCAACATCCAAATATGCATGTTCCCAAACCTAGGTGATCAATCAGGAAACATCTACATTGAGAAGAAAGTACCCAAGTATGCGTGTATGCTTAGGCATTTAAAGGTCCCTTCAACGAGAAGAAGACCTATGACTATATACGGTTCGTATCTGCCTGCGTCTATTTCTAGGTATCTCTTCGCTAAGCGGTGTGTCTCCGGCCTTGCCTCGTTCCCCTTGGTAGAAAATATATATTCACTTATTCTTCACCAGTCGATGATCTCCAGTACTTTCACTGAGAGCTCGAAATACCTTTCATACCTGGAGTCGAGGATCAGGACCAGATCCAGCTCGAGAAGTCCTTTCGTCGCATAATTGTGTGATTTCGTCCCTTGTGTCGTCAGACGAATGATCAGCAGTATGGTTTTCATGGCCGGGGGGTTTTTACCCTCTGCTCTGAAGTCATGATACTGCGAGTCTCTAGATTTGTAAACGTAGGTTTAATAGGAGATCAACATATATAGTCCAGTCAAACCCGAGGCAGCCGGGGAGTCCACGGAACTCCATGGAGATCATCATGAGACTTGGTTGCACTATCTTTGTTTTCCATCCAAGTGCCGGTTACCTCATCGGGACATGATAGACATGAGCAGAACGAAACGCCATAAGAAGCCACGCATATCCAACATAACATCCAGCGACAGTAATCCAATAGCATAGCATAGCATAGCCCAGCCCAGCCCAATCGTTCCCTTCGCGTTCGCTATTTCCCTTTACTCCCAATCACCAATATCCCAGCCCAAAAAGAAATCCAACTCCAAGAATAAATAACCCGCAATCCAAATCAACCTCCTCTCCCGTCTGTCCCCATCAAACCACCGCCGTCGTCGTACCCCCCATCACGGTTGTCCCCATGGGCCCAACGTCAACGTGATTCTGTGTACGCTTGCCCTCTTTCGCGTCCTGCCTCGCAGTCGGTGGACGGCCTAGGTCGGCGACGACGTCGCGAACACGCTGACGCATGCCCCGACGCTGCTTTTGGGTCGGCGCTGACGGAGAAGTCGTGGCTTCGATTTTGGTGGTCGGCGGGATGGTGACGGCAGCGGTGGTGGAGAAGACGGTCGAGCCGGAGAAGGTAGAGGCGGCGTCGGTGTCGGTGGAGGAGGAGGAACGACGGTCCATGTCGGCGGTGGGTGTAGTGATGGTTTATGGAGATGATGTTTGTGGTGCAGAATAGGTATGAATCCGCGCTGTTGATGCACGATTGAGAGTTGGTGATGTGATGTTGTTAGAGGTGAAAGAGAATGAGGGGTCGATGTTTACAGGTCATGGCTTCTGGCTCGCACTGTCTTGGGTACTTCCCATCACCTTATCTAGGTACAATAACATGGATGTCAAAAGTCTCACATCAGTTACGCCCTATTTCCATAAAACCTAAAATCTAGTGAAATTTACCTATTTCTCTTAAAAATAGGGATACTTTTAGGTGATGGACTAGGGGGTTGTTGTCAGACTTTTGGCGTATCATATTATCACCTCCCGCCTTCCACCCCTAGCATAGCAGCATACTACTACAATAATGAGGGCCACCAAACCACTTCTCGAGTTGTCACGACATGCCAAGTGCTGGGACAGCATAAACAGTACTTATATACATTCAAGATGTCGAGTTCCGTTACTCCCTCACCCTTCTCGAGCGACCCTGGCGATATCCTCCTCGGAAAGAGGTACGCTGCCATATATATGATCGAGGCGATGAAGAACGAAAGAAGAGAAGACAGGGATGTGGCGCCAATGCACTCCCATGCAACCACTCAGATCAGACAGAGACCAAGATAGAACGCCGCAAGGAGGGCATACGCGAATGAGTATCGCCATCCTCTTCCCAAAATCCCTACCATCGCCAGCGATGATAACCCACTCGCAACCCCAGAGAAGCTGGGCATGAAGCGGAAAACCTGTCTGGAAAGAATGGATCTAGGCAGGGTGACCGAAGCTCTATTTTGGCATCTGAACTTGAGAGAAGGGATCAAGATCTTCAGTCCTTGGCCCTTCGAGGGGAGAGGGCGGCGGGCAGTGAGCAAGACGGACCAAGGCATTGTTGAGAGATAGCTGAGCAGAGTCAGTTGATGAACAACGGCGCCGCCCATAGTACCGCCCATGCAATAAAGAAAGTGTCATTTACCTTTTAAACTACGTCATGTGTTTTTCTTTCCAAACAATTGTTCTGGTCATGTCCAAGGCTGGCCACTCAAAGGTAGGTGCTTCGTTGGTGGCGACGTTGGTGATCTCTGTCCGAGAGAAGTCGGCACTGGAGAACGCTTGCTCGATGGAGCGAAAGGTCCACGGGCAGAGTTCCCAGCTGCTCCAGTGACTTGTGTCATAGAACTGCACCGAAATATTGGTGAATTTCAGGTGTTCTTTGCATGCTCTCTGGCAGCTCCCTGGGGTATCGTCCCAAAGCACACGGTTCCATGAGATCCTGAACCAGGTGAGATAGTTCCCTGGTTGGAAAACAATTTGCTGTACGAAGTCATACAACATGCCCATCCGGATGCCTTTTTCAAGACCAGGTGGGTAGATCAGCGTGGTTTGATGCTCCTGATTATAGTCACGATTGTCGAAATATAGGTATCCTGCGCATGGCGGCGGCGGCTGCGATACCAGCATATGACGCCAACTCGCGCCGCTGCGGGTAAAACATTTCTGAACTTCTGTCGGTTCAAGATGATGACTCCCCCGGGGCCCTGGGCCCTTCAATGCGCCGCTCGGAGCCCAAGGCAGCCTGAGGAAAGAATCCGCTCGGTGTAAGCGTCCATCATCGGTATCGAAGAAGACATTGCCAAACTTTTCAGCCAACAGAGGGTTGAGGATGGGATCCTCTCGCTCCTCTTGCCCGGCCTCGCTCTCGTCTCCTTGTGAAGGAAACGCGCAAGATGGCACTGGTTGGAAGAATAACGCCCGCTGGATCTTGGTCGACTTTTGCATCAACTCCGACCATCCCTTGCACACACGGGAACCCGAGACGAGCAGCGTCTTCATATCGAGGTGCACCATGATTATCTCGAGAATTTCCGGGAGGCCAAAGACCTTCTCTTGTGCCAACTTCGCGGCCATGGCGTCCACGGCCGGGGCACTTTGGTGAGTACTCGCAGCGAGAGAAGGCATACAAGCGAAATGTATTAGGCGTCTTGCAGTGGAACTTGGAATTCGGATGCTGTATAGGGAATGGTAGATATGCGCGAGCGGAATGAAATTGCTTCTTCGATAATAAGAGAGCGTATTTGTTCACGACAGGAAGTCTTCCTTTTCAGAGAGTGGTGATGAGGGTGTTAGAATAATGGAAGAAAGCGACTTGGGAAGGGATGCGCATAGGTACATACATGCAAACATCATGAACCAGTGATATCCGGTAACTGCATACAATGCAATTTGTAACAAATATTCACTTTAGACAATCACCAGGCACTGCGCGTCAAGTTGAGCTGATATCAGTATTACTACCAGGGCAATTGTCGCCCTCCAATACACTACCATCAAGATGCCATTTCATTATCACCATGAATCGTCCCATATAAAGTCACCAGGCGCCCAGACTCCAGCCAAGAATTGTCACAAAAATCCATCAAGGCCACCACCCTTTCATCCCATTCCAATCCACACAAACTCGCGCTTTTGTTGTCATGCGGTGTGGCCAGAGCATACAAGTACAATAGTCAAAGATAAACAAGAGCACCGTCGTCCGGTCTCTACTTGCCTGGGCCAGAGCCGCCGGTGACGAACCGCTCAGAAACTTCGACACGTTTGTTTCCGAGGTCGATGATCTTGCCGACCAGTTTATCCGCGTTGTCCATCTCGATGATGTCGTCGGCGCCTCCAATGCTGACCCCATTGATCATGATGTTAGGGACAGTTCTGCGGCCAGTCGTTTCGAGTAGCTCATCTTGTAGGTGGGATCCCAGGGGGTGCTCGTCAAGTTCGACAACATAAGGGGCGGGATTAATCGAGTACTTCTCCAGCAGGACTCCCTTGGCGCGTTTTGAGAAAGGGCAGTAGGTCTTGGAAAAGATGATAACTATACCAGGTTAGCTCGAGCATCGCCATGTTCAAGTTCAGAGCTGGACGTACCAGGGGACTTCTTGAGAATTGCGTTGAGCTCAGCCTCAGCGTCCAGCTGCTCTTTGCTCTTTGATTCCAGCTTCTTCTCATTCGGGGCAGCAGCACCATCACCACCAGCAGGTACCTTGTCCACCTTGTCCTTGTCTTGGCCCTCCGCCGAGCTGCCAACGCCAATGACATTACGAGGGGGGTCGGGCCGCAATCCTCCCTTCTCGTTGGCCTTGTCCTTTGCCTCCTGCTCGGCAGCCTTTAGCCTCCCTTGCATCTCGATCGCCATAGCGGTGTCATCATCATCGACGTCGCCGTCAGCGTCCTTGTCTGCGGGTATGTGTCCCGCCTTCTGGCCTGTCTGTACGTCCACCACGGCCTTGCCGGGTGGTGATGCCCCATCCATTGCGTCCTTGGTCTTCTTGACAAACTCTTGCGAGCTGTACATTTCGGCATCGCGGTGCGAATCGAAGCCCGACGTGTAAAAGAGAATGAAGACGAATGTTCCAAGGGCTGCTAGGATGAGCAGGCGTACTCGGCGTGGAGAAGGCATGGCGTTGAGAGGATGGTCGCGCGACCAGGGGGTTTCGAGCTAGGAGTGATGGTAGTTGTTGTTCAGGAAGGCGCTGGGTGAGATGTAAGAGAGATTTCGACGAAAGGCCCCGAAAAATGGTCGCATATACTGGTAGCTCAATGCTCGGGCTTCGGGACAAGGTACAACTTGGGATCGAGGAGTCGTTTGGTGCATCGACTTTGACCAACGTGAGGGTGGGAAGGTGACATGGCCAATATGGACAAGTTTAGAAAGGGAGACCCGACGTGATCATAGCTCCCGGGATTGGATTGGGGTACAAGCCAATCAGGGCAGCTGATAGCTGAGTCCGTGTGGACTGTGTCATGGACTGTGCCCGTAGAAGCAGAGGACCATATTATCAACGTCGATTTTAGGTTCTTATTGATAAAAAGAGGATTAACAAAAAGATAATGTAAAAAAGAGGTATTAAAATAAGTAGCAGTGGATATAATCATTATCGACAATTGAAACCCAAAAGAAACCCCTTTTTGAAGCCTTGCGCCAAACCCAATGGGCATCTTGACCTGTCAACGCCTCCCCTTTTTGTAAGACCATCCCTTGAACTCCCCATCCATCCATTGCTGGAACATAGAAAATAAAAAGAAACAAAGAAGACACCCCCGCCGTCGGGGGAGGGTAGATAATTAAAATACTGCCGTGACGCAAAAATGTTAACAAAAACTCCCCAAATTTTTAAGTGGTTGCATCAGACTCACCTAAATTCTCTCCGGTCAGAGAGTTATGCTATCGTCGATTGACCGGGCATACGGTCTTCGAGAGTCGCCCATGTCGAAATCACTCGCGTGTGAGCTTGCACTCGGGGCCTCCGAGGACTCAAACAGGACATGCGGAGCCGGTTCTGGCGCAGCGAGATGTGACCTGGCGTGATGGTGGATGTGCAGATGGCGAGCGTGTAATTTGTGATGACGGTGGACGGCTGGGGCTGCATGTAGACCGAGTGCCCAGACGAAGAAGAGAATGGAGAGAGAGAGTCTAAGAGAGGCCATTTTGGTTGATGTTTAATTAACAGAAGGCTGGAGTTGTTCTGGATTGTTCGCTTGCTCCGACAATGCCAGCTGAGATGGGCCTCCTCAGTTTATATACTGCCTTGAACCAGCCGCGCCCTCGAATGGACTGGGGATCATGGTAGCAGATGACTGCTCTGCATCCAGGGCAGAGTCTTCCCTGCATGCTGCGTTCAGTAGTCATATTTCCCCCAGTCAGCCTATAATGAGAACTCTTCAAGGGTTTGGAACTTTGCTCTGAAACACCTTGACTTGCCCAGAGTAGTCTGCTTTCGACCACAGGCTATTCCTGACTATTCGACATAGTGCAACCAGCCCCTTCAACCTATGTGTCAAGACTCACAACAAGGTCAGGCGTCTTGGAAACTCCTCGAATCCCTTCATTGCTTTCAACTGAACCTGCTGAGCAATGTTTTACCCTTTGATGTCATCTGCGGACTTGACGGTTGGAAACGATAAAAAAAGTGAAAGGCTGGAAGTTGTAAGACATGTCCAATAATAGCGCCCTCACCCGCCTCCCTCGGCAGATTGAGCGTTGAGATGCAGCGAGCATCAAGTAAAGTAGTCATATCACATGCACAAAGTACAACTAGGAGTAAAATAAGGAGTAAATGATACAGCTGAAAAATAACACAAAATCGATATATCCGCCCTCAGCGAGTTCCCTTTTTGATGGGAATTAATGGAGGAGGGAGGCCTAGATGTGGGTGACTAAGCAGAGGGTGTAGCCCCTTCCATCAGTACCTAGGTAGGTACCTACCAATGAAACGTTGACAAAAACTCAATCGTCTTAGGTGGCACCTTCCATTCATCAAGTTGACAAGTTGCAAGTATCCGTGAATACCCTGTACCTGCCAATTCTAGTGACTTCGATTTGTAAAAATAATACCTCCAACCTGATAAATGTGTCCTTTCTATCCCAGTCTGACTCATACGTAGACGTGTATTCACTTTTCTCTCGACATCATAACCTTCTTTGACTTCATTTAATGCACGCCTCTCGCTCCATTCTTTTCCAATAACCCTCTAGGTTATACTTCCCCCTTACTACCTTACCTTACCCTCTCTTGTACGAAGTACCTAGTACCGCGGCGCCGCCCTCTTTCGCAACAGTCCTCTGAGACACACACACACACACGCTCTCTTCCTCCCCTTCCCTTGACATCAACAATGGCTCCTTCAAGGGCAAAATCCTTACCCTTTGCCTTGGTTTTACTGCTGGGCGTTCTGACATGCATCTTCGCCGCTCCTACCGTCGCTGCCTCTATCTCCAAACCGTCACAATCCGCAGACGTTGAACTCATCTGTCACACCAGCAACCAGCAAGACTGCTATCCACGTGTATTTCAGCCAACAGATGAGTTCCAGATTGTTCACGACGACCAGGAGATCCCCCATGGCCTTCATGTTCGCATCAATGTGCAGACTGGCAAGAAAGAAGCCAAGATCAATGTCCCCGACGAGACAGACCCTTCATTAGAGGGCTTGCCGGTTGATCAGGCAGTTGTTGTCGTGGATCCGCAACAGCCAGAGTCACCTCCAGTTCCCAAAGGCGCTCCGAAATATGACGCTGTGGGAAAGATCAAGGAACCGGAGCCCGATTACGAGGCGAAGCCATTTTTCGTGGCAATGAAGATGTTGAAGAGTGGCGCCTACAAGGGCGGCAAGGAATTCGACGATGCTCTCGAGGGGATGGAAGAGCTCTCCCATGACATCTACTACGGCCTGAAGGTCACCGAGGACCTGGCTGTATTGAAGTCTCTATTCTGCTTGATGGCGGACCAAAACAATCCCTCGACAGAGGGTGCCACCCCACGAGACCAGCAAGCAGCTGCAATTCTCGCAGGCGCCCTGCAAAACAACCCGACTGCCCTCAAAGAAGTCACCAAGGAATGGAGCAACCTCATGGCAGCAAAGTGCCCCAAAGATGGCAAGCCCTTGAGTGAAGGGTTCTACTCAAGCTTCATGCCGTCCGAGATGACGTCTGGCGCCGCTGCGAAGAGCCCAGCCTCCAAGGCGAAAGCAAAGGTCGCAGCCATCAACGGCCTAATTAAGAGCGATATCATCCGACAAGACTTCCTCAAGCGCGACGGCATGAAGAGGCTGCTCGAGGTGCTCCTCCCCGAAGGCAAGGAATGGGCCATGGCGCAGCGCAAGGTCGGCCAGCTTGTCCTCGACACTTTCTTGGACGAGGATATGGGCGCCAAGTTGGGTCAGTGGCCTCGCACTTTGAGGGCCAGCGACGCCGAGTGTCGGACGGCGGAAGGGAAACTCCAAGAGGGATGCTGGGACTATCATGTCCAAAGGATAATGAAGGCGAACAAGCGAGATAGTAGCCACTGGAGCAAGGACTTGAGTAATCGACTTGCGGCGTTGCGGAAGGATGGGAAGATTCCGCCTCCACATGGAGAGCTATAGAGAGGGAGAGGGAGCACAAGGGAGGGCGTATTGGGCGAATAATGAATGCACATAAGAGATGAATTTGATTGCAGTTTTGAAGGTCAGCCAGGGCTTTATATGTTTTAAATCCTCATTTTTCTCTACCATTCTTCACTGTTGTTGAAGATGCTGTTGTTCCGCGTCATGCTCCCTTGACAATGGTATCTGCCCAGTGCGAAGAGAATTTCACCACGGCCAACTCGACTCGACTTTGACATCACCAACCTCACAATTCGCAACTATTTGAAATGAACCACAACGCTTGATGTATTTTAAAAGCACAACCCAGACTTGAATCATTCATCGACAGGCAAAATGTCGCCAGCGCCAGGTATTGAAGTCCGCACGCATCCTACAAAAGGTCGCGCCCTCTACGCAACAAAACCCTTCAAACCCGGCGCCGTCATCTTCCCCTTCACGCCATTAATCCTCATCCCCGCGCTCTCCCACCTCACCACCGTCTGCTCCCACTGCCTCAAGCCCGGGAACCCGCGCGCCTGCTCACGATGCCACGTCGCCGCGTACTGCGACGCCACCTGCCAGTCCGCAGCCTGGACCGCCGTCCACTCGAAAGAGTGCAAGGTCCTGCGACGGGTTGCTGAACAGGG
Source organism: Fusarium robinianum (assembly GCA_013623725.1). Taxonomy (NCBI): domain Eukaryota; kingdom Fungi; phylum Ascomycota; class Sordariomycetes; order Hypocreales; family Nectriaceae; genus Fusarium; species Fusarium robinianum. Next base: position 22,115 of record JABFFI010000947.1, on the reverse strand, counting down.
CCGCCCGGGGCTACCGACGCCGGTGCGCGCGGTTGTGCAGGCGCTCGTGAAGAGCAAGATCGGCGAGGCTCTAGAGGGCTTAGAGGGGAATTTCGAGGCGTGGAGGGGAGGTGGGAAGTGGGCGGACATGGAGATGATGGCGATGGGGGCGAGTGCGTATGCAGGCCTGGGGACGACACAGGAGAGCATTCAAAGAGCTCTGAAGTTGTTATGCAAGGTAAGACTTACATGTCAAGAATTGCCAGTTAGTTTTAGAGGAGGCTCATACTCGGACAGCTTCAAACGAATGCATTCCACAGATACGATGCCGACCTTGGCCAAGTAGGTGTCTTCCTAGAACCTACCCTTGCCATGGCAAACCACTCCTGCATCCCGAATGCTATGGTGCAGTTCATCGGTAGGAAAGCCATCTTGAGGGCAGAGACTTCAATCCAGCCCGGAGACGAGATAGAAATCTCCTACACAGGTATGTTCATTCCTTGCCGTCTTCAAACAGCAAGTGTTTCTCACATAGCTTCAGACTACACGCTTCCCCTTTCCAAACGCAGGGAAGCCCTCACTCCTTACAACTTTACCTGCCAGTGTACACGATGCACGAAGAACTTGAGTATTTATCAAGTGTGCGCTATCTATCCGAGTATTGATCTAAACCGCTCAAGTCTCGCCTCGGACGTGGCCAGGCTTCGCGGCCACTCAGCAGCCACGGATGACAACAAGATCGCTCGAGCTAGATCATTAAGCCAGGAACTTGCCGAGGTCATAGATGCCAAGGATTCGTCAGATTCCCTCGTTCAGCGCCGAACTTGGTTACAGGCTCAGTACCGGCGGTGCAGGGAGCTGGTTGACGACGGCCTCTGGGCATTGTCGCCGCTCCCTCAGGTGCTGACCGAGATATCGATATACTATGCGGAGGAAGGAAACTTTGCGTACGCTCTCGCAGTTGCGTGTCACGTTGCCACCGCTTGCGAACCATACCGATACGTGGCCCCCTTCCATCCAGTCCGGGCGAAAGGCCTCTTCATGATCGCCAAGCTCCTCGCCAACACAGCGGCTGATGGTGCCTCCCTCAGCGCCTCTCTTCAGATCGCGGGGTCCAAGGGGAACCTTGGTCAAAGAATTCTCAAGGCACTCCAAGATATCGACCAGGTATCATTGTGCCAAATGCTTCTCCTCATGATTCTGGACTCAACGCCGCAGGGCTACGCCGAGGAATGGGAGCTCTCTATTTCTGCAAGAGAAATGCTTCGCGATGTTGATGGATTGCCAGGGAGGGACCAGGAGCTGTCACTTATCCACTTCTGGAGGAACAACCCTGAGAGCGATGAGTCGCGGGCATTCTTTGAATATGGCGTGGTGAAGCAAGTTGATGTTCTCTCGAGCTTGGGTCTTGAAATCTTGAGGGAGGATTTTGGGTCGTAGGGGGGACATATTATTATAATTCCTAGAATTGCCAAGATTCGGGGAGTAGGTAAACAGAAGAAATCCCACAACCTCCGACTGTTCTACAGTTTCCCTCTCACTTTGTTCTCACTTTGTTCTCTAGGTACTCTCTCAATGTCATGGGAACCTGGAGCGCTTGTACTTCGCGTCTGTCGCCAATCGCGTCTCAAGAGCGCGTCAAACAAACCCCCTTGTTTCCTTGCTCTAATTGGTTAGTCAGCCGGGCAGTTTGGCAAACCGTCATCATGGCAGGACCTGAGTGACTGGACCCACCTTCCATGAACGGCCCAAAGAAGTACGTACCTATAGTTTTTCTGAAGCGGAATCTCAGCCTTTGATTCTTTCCCCAAGCGCAACCTCAACTTCTTCAACGAGATCCAACCCACGATTCTCACCTCATCTACAACGGTGCGCTCCTGTCGCACTCGTATTACGCTGCTATGGGAAAGAAGGCCAAGAGAAAAGCCGCCAACGCCATCCAACATGCCCTCGCCGACGTAGAAGCCGTTTCCGCTGCGGGAGCCAGTGATCCAGCAGCTTCTGAAGAAGCCCCGGACGTCCCCCAAGTCCCAGTCAAGCATGACGAGAACGAAACAGTAGCGGCCGGGAAAGATTCCTCAAGCCAGAGCGACGGGAGCCTTAAGCGATCAGCCCCCCACGACGACGACGAGGGATGGCAGACTGTTACGCGGTCGAACAAGAAGCTCAAGAAGCTGCCCAAGCCTGGGAAGAATTACCCGACAATTTCATTCTCATCCAACGCCCGCCTTCAGTCCAAGATCAATGTCTCTCATCTCCGAGATCTAGTCACTTACATCTTCGCCGACGGCCCAGGGCCCCAGTGGGTCGGCATCACCCATCGACCAGCCTTCCGGAAGATCGTGGCCATTATGGTACCAGGCCTGGAGGAGGCCATGTTCAACGAGTCCGTCGATTTCGCTACGTACAACGATAGGGATACTGAGAAGGAGGGGGCCGTTTCTTCGTCACCCGACGACTATTATCCGAGGGCTCTGAATAAGGAACGGCTGCCCGAGGCTTTGCAACCTTTCGCGGACATGTTTCCTCATCTGTGGCCTGTTAAGACACCAGGCGACGAGAGGCATGCCAAGATGCACTCGCCAATGGCCGCGTTTCTAACTACGCCGGCCCCCAAGGAAAAGACCAGCAAAAAGGGAGGCGTCAAGCCAGTGTCTGAGCCTCAAGGCTGGAAGAACGAGAGAACTCGCATCACAGAGTTCCTCTGCACGGTGGATGACCTGAGTGATAACGGCTATCTGGTCCATCCGGCGCTCCTGCCCGAGGGCCCTCGGAAGGAGAACTTTAACCTCCCTGAGGGATGGGTTCTCACCAAGGTCGACAAGCTCGAGGATGGGGAAGTCCCCGAGATGGAGATCGAGAAAGGCAGCGTGACTGCTGGCCGAGAAGTCTTGGCCCTAGATTGTGAAATGTGCAAGACTGGGGAAAACGAGTTTTCCCTGACGCGGATAAGCATTGTCAACTGGTCCGGCGACGTGATTCTTGATGAACTCGTCAAGCCCGACAAGCCCATCATTGACTACGTTACGCAATTTTCAGGCATCACTGAGGAGATGCTTGCTCCTGTAACAACTACGCTGCGCGACATCCAGGAGAAGCTTGTCGAGATTCTACATCCCCGTACAATCCTCGTCGGCCATTCCTTGGAATCAGACACCAAGGCGCTGCAAATATCACACCCCTTCATCATTGATACATCCATCATCTACCCGCACCCCCGCGGCGCGCCTCTCAAGTCATCCCTCAAGTGGCTTGCTCAAAAGTACCTGTCCCGGGAGATCCAGAAGGGCGGCGCCAGCGGTCATAACAGTATCGAAGACGCCAAGACCTGTCTGGACCTCGTGATACAGAAGTGCGAGAAGGGGAAGATGTGGGGTACCTCGGATGCTCAGGGCGAGAACCTGTTCCGCAGGCTCGCCCGGGCGGGAACCGCATACAAGGCGCAGGGTGGCGTGGCCGGCGGCATCGAGGTCGGCAAGACGAGCGCCGCTGTAGACTGGGGCGATCCGTCCAGGGGTGCCGGCGCCGGCGCCACGCACCGCCTTGGGTGCAGGAACGACGAGGACGTCACGAACAACGTCATCCGCGCCGTTAATGGCGACCCCGATGGGCTAGAGATCCGAGGCGGTGGCGTTGACTTTGTCTGGGCGAGGATGCGTGAGCTCGAAGCCCTCCAGGGTTGGTGGAACCGTAACCGCGTCGACAACTCTAACACCGATGGGGGGGGGCCTAAGAAGCCCGACGACGACGACAGCGGCGATGACGCGGCCAAGTCCCCGCTGGAGCAGGCCATCGTGCGTCTCACCCAGCGTCTCGTCCGCATCTACGAGGCCCTGCCCCCATGCACCGCTTTTATCCTGTACAGCGGCTCCGGCGACCCCCGCCAGATGTCCCGTCTCCAACAAATGCACGCGCAGTATCGGAGAGAATACAATACCCCCGGGAGCAAGTGGGATCAGCTCAGCGTCCAGTGGACGGACGTGGAGGAGCAGGCCCTCAAGGCGGCGGTGCGCAAGGCCCGCGCCGGGCTTGGGTTTATCGGAGTGAAATAGAGACGAAATATCACATTACTGGAATAAGAATACCCCTGGGCTTGGTGGTGTGGGCTACAGTATGGCTATCTAAGGAGACTTGTTGGTCGCCGTGTACGTGGCATGGGATAGAACAAAACAGACATGACAAGAGGGCAAAATAGCACAGCCCGTATAAATGGAACAAGCACATCACATGCGAAAACGCAAGGTATTTCGTGAATTACAAGGCTTATCATTACTACTCCTCATCGGGATCTGCTTCGACGTAAACCAGATGTTATCCACATCTCTTCCTCTCTCTCTCGCAGACTCTCTCTCCCCCCTAACCCTCACCGAAAGCAACAAGACAAATACTACACACATCAACATCCAGTACCCGTCTTACACAGTCCATAAGAAGTCCAGACGACAAATAAAAGGGACGTTTGGTCCTCCCAGTGTACCACGCTTTCGCTTCGAATGTGCCATCAGATGTTGTCCTCCCGCAACCACCACCCACCGATAGATAACCCCTACCGCCCCAGCCTATAGCCCAGTAAAAATAATAGAACAAAAAAGGAAGTAGTTTTTGTTACGCCAACGCTAGAATATGGGAACATTCTTTGAAAACAAGAGGAATAGAGAACCAGGAGAGCATATTTCCCAGGGAAATATCCCAATGCCAGACAACAAAAGGAAAGAAGGAAGAACGAGGAAAAAACAGGACCCGTGTAACGCCTGAACGGTTGCCATCCTTCGTAGGTTTCGAGTTACCCGGGTTATGTGTGCGTGGGTGAAACTCGTGTGTGTGTGTGTGCTCGCCACAAGCGAAGCGAGTTGTTGTTGCGCGTGTCGTAGACAGAGAGAGTGTATGCATGTGCGTGTGCGTTTGGGTGTGAAGTACGTGGTGCTTGTGGGCGCGCTGGTCTATACATCGTGTACATTTTGCAGTCGTCCGCAGATGAGACGAGAAAAAAAAAAGCATTAAAGAATCCGAAGCCAAGTCTTCGTGAAGTCATGCTGAGGATAGACGAGTTTTGTGGATGGCTTCGCTAGAAGCGGTTGCGTTACTATAATTATAAAGGGATAGGATCAGGTCCGAGGCCTTGGAGGCGGCTCGATGACCAGCTCAGCGGAACTGCCCAAGAGGTCGACCTCACGGTGCAACGGGTCAACTCGGCTGACACCACGCTGTGGTACGATTCCAAAGCTCGCTGGCCGCTCGTCTCCTCGATCACCGAGGTCAACCTGCGTAAACTCGCCCGGGAACTCGATGGACGACCTCGACGACGACAGACGCTTCTCGGAGTTTGTCCGCTCAAAAGGCAGCCGTGACGATGATGAAAGAGTGGCCCGGTGCCGGCTAGACACGCGACTAACTCGGCTGATCTGGCTCGCAGAATCTACGTCTCGCATGCGTGAGTCAAACGAGAGGGTGGAGCCAGGCATATTCAGGAGAGTAAGAGACGGCGCGCGGTTGTGTTCAAAGTGCTCGGAAGCCCGCTTCGAACTCTTCCGAGGGATGTCTGGGAGATTGCTGCTGGCAGCAGAGACCTGCCGGAGCACTTTGTTGTCGGGCTTTTTGGATAGTGTTCTTGTTGGTTCTCTTGGGAAAGGATCACTGTCCATACTGAAGGTACGCCGAGGCCGTTCAACAACAGGGCTCTCTGGATCCGAGTCTTGAGGATCGCCATTATCGTCCAGAAGGTCACCCTGACGATGTCTGGGAGAGTTCCTCCGTGGCTGAGGCTCGTCTTCGTCGTCCGATTCGATAGGCCCATTCCGTAGAACACCCATGGCAACGGGGATGCCCTCAGGGGGCGACTCGGCCCCCATGGCACTGTTCCTCGCCATCATCGCGGGCGGCATTCGTGAGCTTCTCACAACCTCGAAGCCCTTGCCCTTCTCCTTCGTCTTGGCGCCGAACAGGTTACGGAACCATCCCGATGCAGTAGCAACGGGCCCGTTGGGATCGGCGGGTCCAGTCCCGAGCTTCCGGCCCGGCCCGTCGGAGTTGAGAGCCGGTCCGCGAAGACCGTAGTAAAGGTCCACCTCGCGAGTAGCATAATCTGGTCGATTCGGGGGGAAACTAAGTTGAGAGTATCCAGCCGCCGGGGGGATAGCCGGAGTGGCACCTCGAGAAATTTCTGCGTCCATATCCACGGGGTCAGCAACACTTCCGTTGATGGTCTGGGGCTTCGATTCTGCGCTGGTCGAGTCGGCTGGCTTGTCTGAGTGTATCGACTCGTTCAAAGTCTCGTGGCGGCGTCGGGGGGGCCGGTAGTATGGGCCAGATGCTTCAGTGACAGATGCGGAAGGATGATGGCGAGCTGCACCCGGCGAAGGGAGGAAGGAAAACGTGCTGGCCTCGCCAGGTGTGTCTGGCATGTAGGAACTGCCGCTGTCCATGTTGCGCGGCACGGCAGAGTAGACATCGATGCTATCAAGTGCCGAGCTGCTCCTCTGCCCCCGGTTGCCCATCATGCCACCAAGGCTCGCACCAGACTCGCTTCGGACCCTCCCACTGGGCATCACGTATCCCGCCTTGCCACCATCCTCTGCGTCCAGCATGGCCGTTGTTGACAACTGGCTTGCTCGGGACGGACCAGTGCGATGTGTGACCCGACGTGACAGCTGTCGCATACCGAAGATCTTGGACAACCCTCCGCGGGTGAGGCCTCGCGCATCATCTCCGCCCGCACCCAGCATACGTGCGACAACCTCGACAATCGTCTGGAGGGCATTGAGGAAGAAGCCAAATATGAGTGCCGCGCCGTGGATGGCCAAAACGACATAACCGATCCAACCCTTTTCGCCTTCATCCACGCCCAGCGAAGGCAGGAACGCCACCATCAGCATGATGGAGATGAGTCGGAGCGAGCAGAACAATGTGTGATAGGCGTTCATCGAAGTTGGACGCTGGAAGGGGCGGAAAGCATGAATGGTGAGGAGCTGGATGACCTCGCAAATGGCAAGGAGTACCACCTGTGCGATGCCACTCGGTTGGACAGCACCGATGGCAATGCCACGAATGAAGGTTAGTAGAACAGGGATGAGGGCAAACGCAGCGGCCTCGTCCGAGTAGGTGTTGTACAGTGGCCCATACCGGAGAACCGTTGGCAAATCGTCGTAGAGGACAGATTTGGGCCGGGTCCGGATGATAAGAGCGAAGAGATATGAGGCAAATACAATGAGAATGACAATGGTAACAACTGCTAGGGCGACGGCGTAGTCTGGTGAGCTGCCGGCCACAACCAGCTGAAAGCATGAAAGGGCGATGATGGGGAGGAGAAAATAGTTGAAGACGATGCGGACCACGTTTCCAACGGAAAAGGGGATGTTCTTGGACCGCAAATCCTCCTCGGGGGTGTTGAGGATCCTTCGGTAAATCCACTGGATGAGAAAGCCGCCTTCAAAAAACACGGTGACGGCGGCAATGCAGATACAAAGCCAGACCATCATGCCTGCCCAAATGTCCTTGCTCTCCGCCATGCCAACGAGTTGGCCGAGCTCCTGAAGCCCATATGTACCATTGGTAACATAGATGCCGTCGACGACACTCTGCCACGATGGGGCGTCGGCCACGAAACTCTGGTTAAACATGAGGGTAGACCACGCCATCTGGCTGACGATAGGCTGATAAAAGCCCGGGTAGTCGAGAGTGAGTCCACCAGTCAGAGCAATGAATTGGATGTACTGGAGACAGTCGCCAAAGCCTGGCGTCACCAATCGCAACAAGTCCACATCGCGGTTGAAGTTGGAGGTCCAGTGAAAGATATCGGAGGAGCCCCAAGGGCTAAAAATAGCCGAGAATACGACGGCGAATGCGGTGAAGAGCAAGATGATAAGTGGTAGAAACTTGAGCATCCAGGCCAGGTTACCCAAATCCGGGGTGATTGACACGGTCATGCAGCCAATATGTGTGGCGGCTTCGTCACCATCGACAACAATCATTGTCGCCGCGAGAGAAGCAAACGCATAGGAAGCGTAGAGGTCACGAGACATATTGACAGAAGGGAGTCCGGCCGTAGGATCGCTAGAGAATCGCCATATATCAGCTCCCAATCCTAGGGTTTCTCACTCGTCCTTGACGATATCGTGAGAAACAGCTACCAAGAAGACGACCTACCTTGGATCAACCTCAAAAACGGGGGCGAGAGGGCAAACCCCATCGGTCAAGGCCTCTCGGCAGAACTCTGAACGGTGACTCCATGGTTCGTATGTAAGGAAATTCACCTTGGAAACAAAGGTGGTGTATTTGTTGGCGCCATCTTCGAAGGGCACGCGGACGATCTTGCCATCCGTCTCGTTACCGTCCTTCCAGCGAGGGTCGCCGGGCGGCGGCAGTTCGCCCCGGTTTCGAGCTCCTGTCACATTCCCCCAGACGGTGAATCGGAGATTGTGGCTCTCATTTTCGTTGTCGAAAGAAGCGTCAGCATACAAGGGGACCCATTGCAGGGGTTTCGGGTCGTTGAGGCGGTACGAGTCGCTAAGGCAGTTTGATATAGGTATTCTGACGGCGGATACGGGTGTGATGGCGTGGAGGGTAAGGAGGAAAGCAATGAAGAGGTTTGCGGATAGGCGTGATAGTGAAGAAAGTCGAGGGAGCCATGCCCTCGAGGGAGACGAGGACCGTGTCATGGCCGGTGGCGGGCGACGCTGGTGATGATGTAAGGAGATGGAAGAATAATAATTAGAAGAATCTATTGTAGCGAGTGTGAAGGGCACAGAGCCAGTGATTGCCCGCTTCGATGGCTGTGCTGCATGTCGCCTCGTCGACTTGTTCTGGGGACAAAGATCGCGATGGTGAGGGTGACGCAGCGAGCAGTCAGTTGGTGGGCGTGCACCACTAAGACCAGGCCGCATGGTTTTGATTTCCAGCCAGGTGTTTTTTGGGATACACGACGTTGGGGAGCCGCTCGAGAGAAGCACCCTACGAGGGCGTGAAATTCGAAAGCACGATCAGGATCGGTCGAGTCGGGGGGGTGAAGGACGAGGAGGAAGTAATCGCGAGTTCAGGCGGCGGTCATCTTTGTCGTCGAAAATGGCGAATCCGACCTGGAGGCGTTCCTGGACAATGGGCGATAAGACCGGGGGTGGTATGAGGACGGATTGCAGCAAGCGAACGACGGAATCTCGATGGACGATTGTTTGTAGGATGGCCGCGATGGAATGAGGTTGAAAACGGAAAAGGAAGTCGGGAAGAAACGAGCGAGTGAGAGGGAGGAGGGAAAAAAAACGTCGAGATACGAAGTCGACCAACCCCCGGTTCTGTGCATGTGCAGCTGTGCGCTGTGCGAGAGTGTGTGTGTGCCTTGTTCTTTGGACGCGGTGATGGGGATGAATGGATGGATCGTTTTTCTTTGGGGGGGGGGGGCCCCTTCGCGACAAAGAGGAAAAAGAAACGGGGGGTGTGAGGTACGCAAACCAGACTTTCCAGCTGCTGAGCTGAGTGGGATGGGATGTACCTGGTACTTTTGGGTCGTCAACCAGCAGTGATGGAAGTACTGGATCCTTCTGGGCAGTTATGGTCACCTATTTCGTACCTACCTGAAGGCCGTAGCGCAGGCGGAATACCCCACTTACTCAGGCAGGCAGTACCTAGAGGTTCGGTACCCGTGAGAGCGCTAGGGCTGCGCTATCAGGGCGTTTTCTCGGTGGCTAGGTGCCTCAGGTGTGGAAGTGTGCTGTGTTTGGTAAACTACGAAGAAAATCGTCACAAAATAAAGAACCCAGGGCGATGGGAAGCTGTGAGCCGTAAGACGGGTGCGAGACGGGATGGAACGCATCCCATCTCCAACAGAACCAAGCCCGGAACGCAGGTGGCCCCCCTCCCCCTCCATCAAACTGCGAACGGCCGCTGAGAGGCGTCCTCTTGCTGACCACCCCTTGTTTATCTGTGGTGGCTAAAAAAGAGAAAGAAAAAAAAGACCGAAAAAGGTGCAAACTGTCCGTTCTCTCTCGTGTCTCGATGGATGTCGCATGGAATCCAGCCAGACGGTGTACCTGTTAGAGGCGTGTCCCGCGCCCAACCAACGTGAGTACCCGGAATGGAACAGTTTGGGGGGGGGCCAATCGAAGTATGTATATGGTACCTCGGATCGCTTGCATCTACCTATTCCAGTGGTTCGGGCAGCTTCCTGCTTCCGTCCTGTCTTCCATTCTTTCCCACACTTACTGGGTCAAACCGGAGTTTACTAAATCAACGAGCCTTTCCCATCAGGTCTCTCAGCTCTCTAGACAGCCATCCCTATCTAACATCATTTCCCATGATCTAATTCCAACCCCGGCTATCAATATAACGCCGGCACTTACTGCCTAGGTACTCTTTTGCCCAGGTTGTAGGTACCTACCTTCCAACTCTGAGTTTACCAACGGCTCGATCGGCCACGCTCAATTGGAGAAAGACACAAGGGTTCGAGCAACGGGCGATTCGCCAGGCACCAGAACGCGGAACTCCCGTAAGTTACCTAACCTTACCTCGAAGGTTTTCCCAAAGGATGGCTGTTGAAGTGGATTGATTGCCTGAGACCTCCCCAGAAACGTACAGGGTACATCTGCAGCATTCGTAAGGACGCCCCGTCCATCTCCAAAGCCCACCGAGCGCTAAACCATAACTGGTCTGTACGTCATGGCGTGCGGCTTAGCTGTCCATGGTNNAACCCCCCCCACCCCCCCCCTCTCTCTGTCTCCCCCGAAAAGAGAACTCCCCATCCATGGACTCACTTGTTGGACAAAACACCATGGATCTTCGAGGGAGGGGGGAAACTCGCATGGCGAATTGTGGTGGGTGGGTTTCTTATATGAAATCACGTAGTGTTTTACTGCCAGGTCCCGAGTTAAAATACCGTTTCTCGGGTAATTGCCTCGAGATAATTACAAACACGATCAATGATGACCAAAAAAGGGAGTCAAATTTTCTTTCAAACACGAACAAATGCAGGGAGCCGCCGCTTTCTCTTACAACGGTCCAAAGTCCCCACGGGTCTCCGACTCCGTCGTCAGCGCCAACCACAGCCACAATAACGCGTCGGCTCTCTCTCTCGTCGGTTGGTGTTCTCGATTGAATTAAATTTGGTTGCTTGGAATCTGTGCAGAATCTGAGAGTTGTAAGTATCCGTAAGCCGGAGGGTTTATTCGGTGCTTCCCCCCCCCCATCCATAGGATCAATCCCATCCATCACCATCCATCCATCCATCCATCCATCCATCCCCCCATCCACAATCAGACATGCCAATCCCGTGATACAAGTGTCCTCCGTTTATAAAAACAGCAGCTTTTCGTCATACTCCCTCCTCCCCATTCGTCTGTATCGCCTCACCCGTGCCATACCCGCGTCCGCCTACCGACGGACAACCTGTCCACGACGATGAGCCACAACGCAGCAGCAGCACACACACAACAAACAGGGCCCCCATCACATCCGTGCCGTACGGATCCAAGAGAGACACAGTCCACGCAACATACAGATACGAGGACGACCTGTGCCCTACGGCTCTTGGCGCCCTACGAGGTCTCGAGAGACACCGGACCCTGTCCATCGTCTGTCCTCTGGTTCTCCTCTTGTCTCCTCTGCCATACGGAGGGAGGAAGGGGGGAAATGGCCCCATTCGCCGACGGAGAAGCCCCAGGCAAAAAAAAAAAGCTTGGGTAAGCAGGAGCTAGTGTCAGTCTATTTTGGGCTCCGCTCCCACCCCCCCATGCAATGCATCGCATCGTCGACAGTGGGTGGCATTATTTTTGAAACTTGTACCATGTACCAGACTAGCTAGGTAATTTGGCACGCTTTATCCCTGTTGACCCAGCACGATCCAATCAGAAAAATAGCCAGAGAGAAATAACTGCCCATTCAGGTTAGGTGGTTTCTTCGGGAGACAAGACTTTGGCTTTAAAAATAATACCACCCACTGTAGGTAGGTCCGGGTCCGGGTCCGGGTCCAGGGATTTTCTTTTAGCTCTCTCTCTCTTCCTCCACCAACTAGGTACCATCATCCTCGCCAATGCTGGATGGATGCTCCCATCAGCCATGACAAAAAAGCATGCCCCCTTTTCTTGTTGAACTCTGCTTTGGCATTTCTATCTTGGTTCGGTTCTCTCGCCATCAATATGCATTGGTTTGTTTCCCTTCCCTCCTTCAACCCTATTCTCCGTCATTATGCGGCAGCGTTTGTTGTTGCAACTACCAACACCCATTATAGTATCAGCTGCCGTCATGGATGTCTGGCTGTCAGTTTTGTCTCATCTACATCCGTCTCCCCCCAAGCAAGTGATTCGTGTATGCCCTCACCTGTGCTCCGGTTTCCCTTCCTTCAACGTTCCACCATATGTACCTATTCACGTCCACAACCACCTTCAAACGTCCACCACCATCGTCATCGTCATCATCGCACATGTAATTGAATCATGTCTCAATACTCGCCAACCCAGAAATACACCAGCCCGCTCCTCGTCACGTCATCATCATAGAGCCACAGGAATAAATAAATAAATACAGGCCCTACACCAAGTAAACCAACACTATCTACATCGTACACACAACCACCCACACTACCTACATACACCAACAACTAATCCCCCCCTGTCGCCACCACCGGCACAGCCTCCTCCTCCTCCTCTCCCCTACTCTGTACACCTTCGTACGTGCAACAACTCGCCTACGGCAAACTCACACTCTCTCGTCCTACGATGCGCGCAGTAGTAGTGCCAGTTGACTAGCCCTTCCCCTTATCAAGCCATTCCATCGTCTCATATCAAGTCGCACTTAGACGGCAACATGTAATTTTACCTGCATCCTCAGCTGAGATAATTCAGCTGCCATCTCCATGGAACCGCCAGCTGTTCTCCGTCAGGATGCGCTGCCAGCTCCCCGTCACCCCCGCTCGCTGCTCCACGTTCCCTTGGCGAGTCCAGGGTAGAGTATGTACGAAGTGCTCCGTAGTTGGAGACATCACAGACCCAAAACATCATCATCATGTTATCACTAACAGGAACGACAAGCTGAAAACCCTCCACATGGCAAGTCTCCACACCTCGCTTGCCGGTCTCGTTTTGCTCATCCTCCGTCCAGTCCAGGCCCTGCCCTCTCCCGGAACCCGGCAGTCGTTGTACTAACTATATCGAGACGTGTTTGAGATTCAACTTCTCCTAGTTCCATCGCGCTAGCATCTTAGAACTCTTGAGTTTTTCGTCTAGTAACTTAGCCATGTATGTTGTACAAGCAATTTCCCCCAAGTTCATCAACATCCTCTTAGCTTCCGAGGATGCATTTACATACGCCTTACTGCGTAACCCGAGACAACACCTTAACCTTTCGATTTACCCTTCACCCCAGATCGCAGTGTATATTCCACCTCTACCCCAGGAACGCCCTCTAACCAGGGGCGAACCGCCTCCATTATTTGTCTCTCGACAACCTCTACCTCCTGCATGTCCTTGAACCGCAGTGCCGGGTCTCTGTCCCAGTGCCTAGTATTGTAGCCGAGAGCCGTGTGTGCCTCTGCCGCCCTTCGCAGGCTTCGAACCCGAAGTCTCAGCCTGTAAACCAGACGAGTTGTCTCCTGGTCTGGAGGTGTCCTCTCCAGGTCTAATCGTCCCGAGACGGCGCGCTTGGGACGCACGCTTCGCGCACAAGAGTGTTTTCGATGCCGTTGGGCAACTCTTTCCTCCTCGCATGAGCCCGAAGCGGTCGATTGGCTCCTCCTCCGCTTCCCTAGCCTACAACTTGGCTTCGGCGTGCTACCTTTTTGACCTGCGAAACGCTCTTCATCCACCTCTCCTCCTGCCTTTCGGCTGGCGCCGTCATCTTTGGTGTCAGTTGGCGGGGGGGTTCTCATGAGCCGCGTTTGCAGGGAATGTGACCATGGTGCATGGCTCAGCGGTAGCTGCTCTGTAATTTCTTCCATGGTTGTTGGCGGGAGACGGTGGCTTGCAGATGCAACGGCAAAAGTCTCATGTTGTGTATCACCTCTGTGAGGCCTTTGATCACGAGTGAAAAGTTCCTAGCCTTCCCGATGTTCACCTCGTGCATGGTTGTTGCGCAACTGATCCTCCATATGCGCGCTCTCATCACCGTGACTGGCGGGCTCTTCTGTGCCAGCGGAAGTATCTGCGCCTGTGACTTGCTGTCTCTGGCGACTGTTAGGGAGCCCAATTGGTCCGATCTGCAACGGCACTGTTGCTCGTGCCAACCCACGAGTTTCATCCCGCCTTGGAAACTGTCCGATTGTCCGCGGAGACTGTCGTCGAGGTCCTGGCGAGCTGCCCTGGCCACGAGAGAGCCTTAGACGACGCGTGGTAGATGGCTGCTCGCCACGAAGAGGCCCTGCCTGTGGAGGAGTCTGCCACGCCCCAAGACCATCCGGCAAGGCCACCTGTGAATAGTCCCGAGTCCGATATCTTTCTGCAAGCGGCCCGGATGGGCTACTGAAAGGGGGGGTCGGGCCGGGCCGGCGTGGAGTGACAGCGTCCTCATCGACCTCATCAGCCACGTTGAGATCAGCCAAGGTCATTTCGAGGGTTTCCAGCGGCATGCCGTGTGATACTGGGCTCTCCTCTTCCCGAAGCCCATTTAAAGCTGATCCCGTCAACTCCTTCAATGGAAGACGCCCGCTCCCTGGCTTGTCCGGAGTCGCGCATAGATTAGACTCCTCTGGGCCGTCTGTCGCTGTTTCATCCGATACAATCTCTATTGGCTCGCCTCTCTTCCGCTGAAAATAGCGACCGATATCGTTGAAACGACGTGTTGCTGCAGAATCCTTGGGGCTTGGACGAGATTGCGACTGAATGTTTGCCCGCCGTGGAGTAACCCGGACAGGGACCAATCCCTCCAGGCTGTACTCGTCACTGGTATTGCTCTCCTTGCGTGCTAGGTTGACCTTGATACTAGTTCGCATCATGGCTGTCACCGCATTGGGAGACTCGGTATCTCCGACTTTGTCTTGGTGCGAAGATCGCACAGGAGTTTTCGACCTAGTTTTGTTGATAGATCCAACTGCTGAAGTGTTCTCGGAGATCCTGAGACCGAGAGGAAGAGCCATGTTGATGTTGGCATTATCAACGCTCTGGAGAGGCTCCGATTCACCCGCCTCGACGCCTGCCAGATTGGTCTGTCGATTGGTTTCGAGGTGTGTCGCCCTTGAACCTTGCGAGGTTCCAAGGACCATACCTCGGAGCGTCTCTGCTGCCCCTTCATTCACGCCACTCCGCTGTCGTTGACAGGAAGATGGGCGTCTTTCCGTTGGGAGGTCTGATTGGCGATATGCTTGGTCGCAGAGTCTCTGAAAGCAATCTAGGACTGCCTGTTCGTTCCGGAACAAGACCTCATCCTTTAGCGGCGATATATTCGGATCGTATGAGCCTGGCTGGCACTGGATGCTGAGTTGCATGAAGGGATTGGACAAAGCTCTCGTTGTTTCATCGGAACGCATTGCCTTGAAAAGGCTTGACTTTAAGATGACGTAAATCTTGTGCCCTGTTCCTCTCGACGCTACTATTGGCCTAGAATCGACCGAGATGAAGGCCTTTTTGTCCTTGACGACTTTAGGCTCGCTGTCATGCTTGGGGAGGAAGGCAGATAGCACCAATCCACAAGGTTCGTGTTGTGTGGTTTCATCTCCAGGGTTGAAAGTTGTTGTGAAATGAGCGCACTGCGCGATGAGAGCATGGCCGAATACCTGTGCGATGGCTTCCTGCGTTGCTTGTGACGAACAAGGGGAATAAGACCATGATGGGAAGCTACTGCCAGGGACCTTGAGCGAGAGCTTTAGACGCGGTAGGGCTAGCGCATAGGCCTCGAGAAGTCGCTTAATGTTGTCGAGCGTTTTGCGTTCTTCTTTCAAGGCCACCTGCTTGCGTACGGGGAGATTGTCGAACAGCTTCACAGCTTGGACCGTAGTGCCCACGGGTGCAGATGCTGGCTGCCTCTTCTCGACACCTCCTTCACGGAATTTTAAGGAAAGCCGCGATGCAACAGGGTCTTGCGAGGTCCTCGTCGTGATTCTGATAGTAGCCAGAGTATTGGCGTGAGCGAGCGCCTCGCCTCGAAACCCTAGAGTCTTGCCGCCCTTGAGTTCAAGCTCGTCAAAGCTCCTGAGTTTGCTGGTATGAGAGCGGCGTCCGAGGGCTTCAAAGTCCTCAAACTGGATTCCCCGGCCATTGTCTCGGACTCGAATCTGGTCGATGGTGTTGGGTGATATGGCAACTTCGATGGCCGTTGCGCCAGCGTCGACCCCGTTGTCCACTAGTTCCTTGACTAGGGATAATGGGCTGCTGATGGAGGCTGACGACCCCAAGAGCCGAGCAGTCGATGGTGGTAAGGCAGATATCACCATTATGGCGAGAGGACAGCTTGGTAAGTTGTCTGGGTTGTGAACTGAGGTTGGTCTCAAAGCATCGACATATACACGGTGCGGTTGGTTGCCCGAGAGACTAGATGCATGTGGATATCATGCCGGCTGAACCAGTAATCATAACAGAGATGAACAGGAAGTGAGGGGAATAGGGTCAAGACATTCAAGAGAAGAGGAAGAGAAATGAATGGGAGTCAGAGAGATTTTACTTGAGGGGCCGCAAAGTTCTTTTATCCGGATCGCAAGGCAGGAGACAGGACCTTTGGAGGAAGGAGTCCATTGCCATTGTTCCCATCAACAGCGGACCTTCCTGGCGCCCACAAAAACCAAGCTTCCAGAGTGACGGCAGGAAGGGGGTGCCCAGATGCGGATGTGGGCCGTCTGGAGGTACGTACCCGTCCCTGCATTCCAGTTCCACAATTGCATTGTTGCCCAGCTGCGGTTGACGAACCTTCCATTTTTGTAAGCTCTGACGTGACGTCCCAACCCCGCTAGAGCCTTTGCTTCTACGCCCCGCATCAAAGACCACATAAACCTCCCACCACATCTCAGAAAGCCTTACTCACCTACACCAATTCCAAACTTCACACAAGCATCTATACTTATTCTGCTCAACCGAGTCCTTCATATAGGGAAACAGATACACGCAGGCCCAATCCTACAGATCTATATTTGCTGTCTCGTACACACTAGCTACAATGTCGTCGCTTAAAGGTCCCTCTCCCCAACACCACGACGGCTCTGACCTGCGCATCGCCATCATCCACGCCCGCTGGAACTCAACCATCATTGAGCCCCTCGTTACTGGCGCCAAGGAGAAGCTCCTGTCTTGCGGCGTCAAGGAGTCAAATATTGTCGTTCAGTCCTGCCCCGGCTCATGGGAGCTCCCCATCGCTGTTCAGCGGTATGTGTCTTCCCCCCCCCTTCGCCGTCGCTCCGTCTGGTGCCCGTGTTGAAGTCCTACTCGGATGCCCCGCGTTCACGCTGACGTACTCCCCCTGTGGCAGCCTCTTCTCCGCCTCCCAGATCCAGAGCACCGCGACCGGAGGCCCCTCCGCAACAGACCTCCTCGCATCCTCCACGACGGACCTGTCCTCGCTGCCGGCCTCTGGCGCATCCTCCGGCGCTTTCGACGCCATCATCGCCGTCGGAGTACTCATCAAGGGCGAGACCATGCACTTTGAGTACATTGCCGAATCGACCTGCCAGGGCCTCATGCGCGTCCAGCTCGACACTGGCGTCCCCGTTATCCTTGGTGTCCTCACGGTTCTGAACGACGACCAGGCGAAGGCTCGCGCGGGCGTGGACGGCCAGGGTCACAATCACGGCGAGGACTGGGGTTTGGCCGCAGTCGAGATGGGTGTGAAGCGGAGGGAGTGGGCGAACGGTACCATCGATGGATAGATAGACGGCCAATACCGGATCTGAAGGGTTGAAAGAAGCTTGAAGGGGGGATTGGATGTTTGCGTCAGGTTTTGCGCAAAGTAGACGTCAGCCTCTCCAAAAGACATGAATGACACTTAGTTGGATGGAATTCTCAAAAGAGTCGGGTAGTAGAAACCATGACCTCCCAATTAGTCAATTACCGGCGTAAAGATTTATCTATCATGCATCAGGCGCGAATCCCAACGAGCCTGTGCCCATCACTTCTTTCCCTGCGACGCCCAAACGAAAAGCATGGTTTTCTAGAATATACAAAAAATGTGCAGGCTCGTAGCTGGCCTAGCCGTTCGGCCGCGCATATCTCCAGATGCAAAAAGTAGGGCGTGTGAATTCAATCTTTCTCCTGATATCAACGGTGTGAGATGGCTCTTCGCAACTAGATCATCGTGCTCAGTTCGTTGCCAAATCCTTTCTTGTTCTTCCACAGTGATCGCTTCTTGTCTCGCTTCGCCTTCATAGCCTCCCAGCCCTCCTCGTCGTCGTCATCCGAGTCATCGCGAGTGGTGCTAACAACGTTGATGGTTGACTTGCTCTTGGGGTTCTCCCATTGACCAAGCGCGCCAGACATGGTGTTCGTCCGGCGGTGATTGTCCTCCACCTGGTTGAAAGCCTGAGACACGGGTCGATACCGGCCAGGAAGACCGACGTTGCTTCGCTCGGATGGCGCGATTGAAGGAGTGTAGCCCATGGCCGGGCCACCACGGATGGAGCCGGCATAGCCAGGAGCGGGCGGCTGCATCTGCATCTGCATGAAGGAAGCCGAGCTGGGCTGCACCATGCTCATGGTACGCATTCCGGCGTCCAGAGGTCGTGGTGGCTCCAGCGTTGGCTCCAGCATCATCGAGTGCCGTGATGAGAGATCGTTCATGGACTGAGTGGCCGGGAGTCCTCCGTAAGGCTGGTTGATTTGAGGAACAACTGCTCCGTTGTTCTGCTGGTTGTTGGTGGCCATCATTTGCATAAACTGCATCTGCATCTGCATGAACTGGGACATCTGCTGGGTCATCTGAAGCTGGGCCTGGTCTCCAACAGTGAGGGTCGGTTGTGGCATTGGAACAGGGCCCATCTGTCCCATTCCGAGCATACCAGCACCCATACCGCCACCCATGCCTCCACCCATGCCTCCGCCCATGCCCCCTCCCATGCCGTACATACCGGCGGGACCGGCGCCAACACCACCACCCATTCCTGGCATCATCTGTGCGGGTACTCCAGGCATAGGGTCGAATGCAGGGCCCTGGATTCCGTTCATGCCGGGGATGAGCTTCTGGCCATCGACATTGGGGCTGCCGCGACGCAGGGCTCTGGAGCGCTCCTCGTTGGCGATGACACCGACTAGACCACCAGGGGGGAGAGACTGTTGCGATGCTGATGGAGGAATACCACCGCTGAAAGTGAGAGATTCCCGGATGGCAGGCTTCGAAACACTGGCACCGACGAAGGGATCCTGAGGAAGATTGCGAGCAAAGGCGGGGAGCATCGAATGGCGCTGAGGTGCGGTGTTGGCGGAAGGCTCACCGAGGGATGAGCCAGGTCTGTTCGGTTGTAGGTGCATAGACGCCCGAAGATTGGGGTTTGATCCCATGGTGCTGAGTCGCGTCGGGGGTCGGTTCTTGCCGGGGAAGCCGTGAGCCTGGAGAATAGCCAAAGGAACCTCCTCATCCTCATCCTCGTCGGAAATGCCGGTGGGAGGGCCTGGGGAAGGCGTCTTCTTGAGCAGGTGCAGCTGCGGAGCACTCATCGATGGGGGAAGATTAGGTCGGTCGAGTGGTTGTAGATCTGGCTGTTCACCGGTGACCTTCATCATTTGCTGTCGATAAACCGCCATGTGGGCCTCCTGCTTTCTCCTCTGCTTCGCCTGCTGCTTCGACTTTTCAGCCTCGTCCTCATCGTCGTCGTAGTTGATCTCATCGTCATCGTCATTGTTATTGGCGGTGGATTGAACCGCTGCGTCGCTGGAATCGCGTTCTTTGTCCTGTCGATACTTTTCGAACTGTGCAGGCGTCATGACTTTGTTTCGCGGGGGGCTGGCGGGTCGCGAGACGTATCGGTGAGCGAGGCGAGAAGTGGCGGCTAGGGTTCCCTCAAAAAGATTGTCATCGCCCTTCCTGAAGCTCGAGTTAAGCGGCTTCCTTCCGAAGGACGAAAAGCTGTCCTCATCTCGGCGATACCGTCCGGATTGGGGGTTGGGGCTGGTAGAGTTGGACAGCAGCCGACCGGCGGCAAGGGAATCCTGCAGCAATTTGGCGTCCTCGTCTTCAATGATGTCGGGGGGCCGACTCGACATCTTGAAAGAGGATTGATGGCGAGGGACAGGAGGGGGGAAGTCGTCTTCCGGGGATGCTGGGTCGGAACCAAGAAGGATGTCGTCGGAGTGTCGACTATTCCAAGAGGGAGCAGATGGTTCGACCTTGGCGGTTTTATTGATGGAGAGGGGCGGTGGTTGAGTCGGGCGATTGCCTGTTAGGGACCGTGGCGCTGCTGATCCATCATTCCTTAGGGTGGCCACGCTAGCCCGCTTGTCGAAGGACGAGAACATGGAGCCAAAATCTCCACCCATGTCCATGTTTTCGTTTTCCAACTTTGGTGGCGTCGCTGTGCTGGTTGTCGACTCGGTCATGCCTCTTGCTCTGCCGCTAAATCCATCTTGAAGGGACGGGACGGCTGGCACATCTGGGATGTCGTCGTTTCTCGGGGGAGGCACACTGTGTTTCTTCTGAACTCCAAATGAGAACGTCCGGCCGGCTCGGTTCAGGAAACCCGACCCGCTTGACTTGGGTGCTGCCCGGGAGCCAAAGTCGTGGAGGTTCTTTTTAACATAATGTTTCGGGTCGTCTTGCGCACCGAGATCCGCCGATGAGGGAGCAGTTGAGGCGTTGCTATGTCTTGACGAGGTATCAGTTGATGTGGCCTTGGTCGTGTTGGACGCCCCACTTCCCCTGAGAAGGAGTCAGCGCCACGGTGCACGACTATTTTTAAATCACCCCCCGAAAAAAAGCCCAGAGCAAACTCGACAAAAGAAATGCATGGGCGTCTAGCCGGGGAAACGGGGAGAGAAATGACTGACCGGTTGCCGCTCTTGAGTTCGGCGAACATGTTTTCCTCAGCATCATGTTCCAGCTGGTGAGTCTTGGGAATATGACTTCCCGACGATCTCGCCATCCTCGCGCCTCCGTCAAATGATTTGACCAGCGAGGGGTCAGTTCTCTCAATGACCCGGAAAGACGGTTGCTCTGGTGTTACTGAGCCATGCTGAAAATCTTCCGAGGTTGCGGTCGACTTCCGCCTGTTAAATGTGACACCGAATCTAGGCATATAGAATGTAGTTGGGGTATCGTCCTAAAAAATTATTCGCAGCCCATAAAACCAGCGATAGGGGTATATGCTGAAGGATCGAAGTAGTTGACTGTCTGCGGTCGTGTACAGGGCCTCTGAGCGATGGCGAAGAAGAGATGAAAAGAGCGAGAGAATCCGATACGAGGGCCTGGGAGTCGTGCGATGACGAGGGTATTCGTGGCGGATCGTGTCAAGGAACTGGAGTATGGGCCGGGATACGGGTAACTGCATTGTGGTCGGATCGCAGGTTAGCCAACGTTGGAAAACAAAAGATGTAACGAGGCCGTTGTAGTTGTCATGTCATGTAGGAGAAACGAGGAGGTGGGACGCAGATTGCAGTCGCTAGCGAGGACAACGTCCACCGGGAACTGGCGCACGAGGCTCTACTGGCAGACTGAAGATGATGAAGGTGGGCAAATCTGCTGTCCGTAACGGTCGCGGGGAAGAAGCTGGTGGTTGGCGGGCAGCGGGCAGCATGTATCATGGAAGGTAAAGAAAGTTGATACTCACATTAATCTCCAGAAACGAAGAAAGATATTAAAGAAAAGTGGCTGATTTGTCCGTAGTTGGACGGCGAAGTGCGAGAGTAAAGCGAAGGCAGATGGGCGGCTTCGTTCCAAGAATGATAGATAACAACGAGGCGACGGCGATATGAGGTAGATGGGAAGTCCAAGAGCGCAGACAAGAGCAACAGTAGCGGCTAACGTCGATAACAAAAACCAACAAGGAGGAAGTCGGGAAGAATTAGGAGAGCGAGTGGTGGTGAGGTTTGAATGAAAGAAAGGATGGCGAGCAAGTGGCCCGACGGGTTGATGGGCGAGGATGAGCTGGAGCAGGAGTAGCGGGCGCGACGAGGGGGGGGGGGGTGTTCTCGGGCGTTGCACAGTGCAGGTGCACATTGTGGCGTGGCGGTACCGGTTTAAGGTCCCAGTGGCTGCCAGATGCACGGCCTCGGCGTCTCTGGATTAAAAAAAAAAATCGTTGCAGGACCAAGCGT
>JABFFI010000946.1:0-20056 GCA_013623725.1 Fusarium robinianum | reverse complement strand
GATGGGACGGGGATGGGGGGTGGAGGGGTGTTGGAGAAGTTGGCGGGGGGGAAGCCGGTGAGGATTCATGTCGAGGCGGAGGAGAAGGCGTATGGGTTCAAGGAGTGGTGGAGGTATATGTGGAAGAAGGAGTGAGTGGTCAGTCGTGTATGAGTACTAGAGATCATCTTTTGTCTATTGGGTACTCACTGTTGAGGGAGAGGCTGTCTATCTGCTTGTTCTACGTTGCTTGGTGATGGCGGTTGGAAGTTGGGTCTACTCCATCTATCTTTATCGTCCAAGTGAGGCAGACCACTTGGGCACCCAGGACTCAGCGTCATTGATCATGGCCGCAGTTTCGTTACCATCTGACCCAACGACTCCTCTCGACGATACTCCCCTTCATGCCATCTCTGAGACAACTTCCCCGCTGATGCACCCCCAAAACATTTATGTTCTGCTGGTTTGTTCATGCCCAATGTCTCTTGAGGCGTAAGAAGGAAGGGCAAGGGCCCTGTGGAGAAACAGGGGATACCCCAATACCCCAAATGTTTCCCAGTGAAACCACGCGATTATGAGTGTTAGTTGAAAGGGATGGGGACTAGCCTGTGGTTCGTTGGCGGGTGAAGCCGTCCCTGGTTCGGTGCCGCAAGTCATCGAAAGGAGATTGTAGGGCCCACTACGTAGAGGAGAAATCTGACCCCCGTTGCGTGTCAAGGGACTCGGAGAGTTGAAGTTGAGTTGCAGCGCGGGTTCGTGGTTCGTGGTGTGTAGTTCGTCCGGCCTTATCACGGCCATGAGAGATGGCGTTAGAAGGGTTCTAGCGGCGCCGCCTTTTCTAGGTGCCGAGACGCCAGCAAGGAACGACGAGAGACAGAGCCGCGCGAATTGCCGTCTTGGGAGGTTGTTGCGGCGGTTGGAAAGGCTCTCTCTCGAACCCTAGTAGTTACCCTGCGAACCTAGGGGGAACGGCGCAACGAGCAGACGACGACAATGTGTGTTGCTCTGTTTGACGACTCGAGGGTTGGTTGCATCCGTTCTCCAATGGGGCCATTCGCAAAAGAGTCGGGGACCTGCTCACACTAGGTAGTTAGTGAAGAGTCCATCTCGGCCCACTTACATGACAGTTCTTCTGTTGTTGGATCCGCCATGAACCCATCCTTTTATCCATCCCCCGTTGGTCCCCATGGATGCGCCTCTTCCTCCTCAAATCTGGTTAGTAACAGTCGTACTGGAAATCGTCAGGCTGGCTCTCCTCGCTGGTTCGCCTCCACTGAGGCAGAGAGGAAGCCCCGACATGACATGAAAAATCGACAACCTTGGGGCCCCGTATTTCACTCTTTCTGGTCTCCATCTCGTGTGCTCCTTTTTCCGTTTTGCTGATTCTTTGTTGCTAGTACTGATGGTGCTTGTAGTGAGCGCTGCTAATCGTCGTCATCGTTGTTTGTCCCCTGTGTGCTGTTGTTCACAGTTCCTGTTGAACTGCCAACCACACCGAGCCGAGAACTGTGCATATATGCTGCATGCATACACATCGGCCATTGATCGATCTAGGCGTGTGTCGCTCATCAAGCCGCTTAAGCCCAGGGAACCCAAATCAGACGAGTGGGAGTAGAACTGTGACTCGGCGCAACTATTCTTCGCGGTAGCCGTCAACTCTACCCTCGAACAACCGCCCCATACACAGAGCAAGTCGTTTCCCCAGAGGACTCTTCCGTCCGCCGTCACTATGGCCGATGACCGAGAAAAGATGTCACCGGCTCCGGCCCTAGTCGCTGCAGCCCCGCCTCCGGATTCCGGTGCAGATGAATTAGTCGCCGTCGACTCGGCCGCTGTGAACGGTTCCGACCCCAGCAAGACGCACACCAACATCGTCGAGCATGCGCGCGCAGCTGCTGAAAAGGAACAGAAAATGTCCCTTCTTCAGGGCATCAAGCTCTATCCCAAGGCCATCGGCTGGAGCGTCCTCATCTCGACCTGCATCGTCATGGAGGGCTATGATATTAGTCTCGTCAACAACTTTTGTACGGCTCTCAGTATGTGACTGTGAATCCGAGGCTAACAGACTCGTCTTCACAGATGCTTTCCCTCAGTTCAACAAAAAGTACGGCGTCCTTACTGACGACGGTACATACCAGGTCCCTGCCGCTTGGCAAGCTGGTCTCAGCAATGTAGGTTGCCTCATGTTCCTCGGGATTCCATCATAGTTGCTGACCACAGCTTCGGGCTAGGGGGCCAACTGTGGTGAAATCATCGGCCTCTTCATCAACGGTTTCGTCTCGGAGCGCTTTGGTTACCGCTATACTGTCATAACTTGCCTCATGCTCGTCGCCGCATTCACAACCATCTTCTTCACAGCCCAGAATGTCCAGACCCTGCTTGTTGCTGAGATCCTTTGTGGTATCCCCTGGGGTATTTTCCAAACCCTCACCATCACCTACGCCTCAGAAGTCTGTCCCGTTGCGCTTCGTGGATATCTGACGACCTATGTCAACTTCTGCTGGGGTCTTGGCCAGGAGATCGGTATCGGGGTCATCCACTCTATGCTCAAGAGAGAAGACGAATGGGCATACCGTATCCCGTACGCTCTCCAGTGGATGTGGCCATTGCCCCTCGCCGTTGGCATCTTCTTTGCACCAGAGTCCCCATGGTGGCTGGTCCGACGGGGCCGCAACGAGGAAGCGAAAACGGCACTGCTCCGTCTTACGAGCACTAACCGTGAGACTGACTTTGATGCGGACGAGACTATTGCCATGATGGTCCATACGACTGCCCTCGAGGAGAAGATCACGGCCGGTGCCTCATATCTAGATTGCTTCAAGGGCGTTGACCTGCGCCGGACCGAGATTGTCTGCATGGTTTGGGCCATACAGAATCTCAGCGGCAATTCATTCTCCAACTATTCCACCTATTTCCTTGAGCAAGCCGGCCTCTCAGCTGAAAAGGCCTATGGCTTCGCACTCGGTCAGTACGCCATCAACATGGCCGGTGTGTTTGTTGCTTGGTTCTTCATGACGATTGGCATCGGCCGACGATCGCTATACCTCTACGGTCTCTGCGGCCTGTGCTCGATGCTCTTCGTCCTCGGCTTCCTGGGGTTAGTGCCCGAATCGCAGAGGGACAAGGGGTCGCTGGCGACGGGTAGTATCATGATCGTGTGGGCTCTGTTTTACCAGCTGAGCGTAGGTACCGTGTGTTACTCCCTTGTCGGAGAGCTGTCGTCCCGTCGATTGCAGATCAAAACTGTCGTCTTGGGTCGAAACCTCTAGTAAGTTCAACCCCCGAGATGTCCCTCTCTCCTCCACCTCGGAAATCCCGAAAGTGTTCCGAATACTGCTACCCTGACGATGGGATGGACCATCGCAACCACGAGGCTCTTGTCGGATTGGCTGGCTCACATCATGGGTAAATAGCAACATCGTCGGCATCATCAATAGCGTTCTGACACCCTACATGCTCAACCCGACCGCATGGGACTGGAGCAACTACACCGGCTTCTTCTGGGTAAGTATTGCCACTCCACATCTATCCATCTGGGCGCGACCTTGTTGACGTACATCTACCCAGGGTGGCATATGCTTCCTCTGCATCATTTACACCTACTTCCGGTTGCCCGAGCCCAACGGCCGCACTTTCGCGGAGCTCGACGTGCTTTTCGAGCGAGGCATCAGCGCCAGGGACTTTGCAACAACAGAGGTGGATGTATTCCACGAGACAGTCGAAGAGAAGGTCATGGCTCGCTATGAAGAGCTGGCCGAAGAAACGAGGAAGGAATAGATTCTTGACACAATTTGTGAAACCCTAAGCGCACCCTGCATCGGGGTTTTTTTCTCTTTCCCGGCTTCTATCAGGTCGGAGATGGCTCGGAGCGCCCAGTAGGAGATTATCTGCGTCTCTCCCCACGTTCAATCCGGAGTAGCTCGGTCTGCCGACGCGCAAGGAGAGGGCGGCTCAGAGCGGCGATCAATGGTACCCAAGCCACATGCGGGGATGCGGTGCGACGCGAAATCAGAGGTATGCGCGCTGTCAAGATCGCGTCAAGGCGATATCTCGGATCTCGTTCGGCAACTCGCACTTGACATTGGTGTTAATTGATGGCGTATGAAAATGCCCATCATGAATCGCAAGTTGAAAGCCATCGAAATGATAGATAGACAATTGTAGCAAGCGTCATGACGAGAAAGTTTCATGGATTGTCGTGGTCGTCAATTGATCGCACTTCGGGGTGGGTGGGACAAGATAACCCCCCACGTTCCAGACATGCAGACTGCATGTACATACATACCCTTGAATGACCGAGTTGACAGATCCCGATGGGGCGTTTCCCTTTGCCTGCGTTGTTTTGAGATTCGTACCTTGACGGCAGAAAGGCGCTGCGTGAGGCTTGCTTGCTTGCTTGGGGCTTGCTTGCTTGGGGGCTTCCCTCCTCCTCCCAGGGCGCATCCCACATTCCCAGATTCCACGGAACCGGCCCGGGACGACAAGGGACGGGACCGGCAGTGCATTCTGCAAGAGGCAACGGCAGGGGAGGGCGGTCTGATGGTGTGTGAGAGGCTGAAAAGCCGCGACAAGGGTGGTGGGATGATGCAAGAGCAGTGAGCTAACGACTGCATGGGAGCCGTAGCGGAGGCGTTAGCTAGCATCGACCGGCCGGAGAGAGTCAATTTGTTGCTGGAGAAGTGGATGAGTCTGGAGGAATCGGAGTCAGAAGCCGACCCAGACTGCGGACCCGCTGCGTCCAAGGGCGACCCCATCGGAGGACCCAAAAGGAGACGAGGAAACGCGCGGTGAGAGAGCCTGGAAGACCGGCGCTGGCCGGAGCAGACCGGAGCGGTGGAAGTGAGCACCGCGTGAGCAGTTGAAGCGGGAATGGGGAGAGTCGGAAAGGAAAGCCTTTAGGGACGGACGCGAGTTGGTTTTCTTTTTCTTTCGTGTACGTGGGAGGGGAGGTGGACGGTTTGGGACGGATCATCCCTGGTGGTGGTCATTTTTATTTGGGTGTGTGTGTTTTGTGCGTGCGTGTGTGTGTGTGCGCCCGCGTGCGTGTGGTTGTATAGGTATGTATGTGTGCGTGGGCGTGCGTGAGCGTCTGTAAAAGTATGCAGATCGTGATGATGGTGGTGGTGATGGTGGTGATGGCGGTGGTGGCTGTTGTAAGGAAGAAGTTGAGGGTGTGATGGGAAAATAGAAGCCAGAGAACCAGAGGGACAGCATAGAAGCTCAAAATTGGAAGGAGGTCGTGAGCTGGGGATGAGCCGGGAATTGAAAACGATGGCAGGGGTGTCTCCTTCCCCGATGATCTCAAGATCTCAGACCCTTGACTACCTAGGAAATTCCCGTCTATAAAAAAGAGCCCTGATGCTCGGATATTAATGCCCCGGTCAACGATCTCAGAGCAGCACGGAGGAAACACCGTGAAAGAGGCACCAATATTTCCCCCCTAGTCTTTGTTCCCTTCGCCCATTCATACTTGCATCCATAATAATGGAGGCATGAGAGGAGCAATTAGATCCATGGACAAGGTGGAGTCGGTAGGTGTGTAGTAGGACGGAGTACCATTATCATGAAGCATCTCCGTAGCTCTCAATTTGGTATGGTGGAAGGTGCAATGGAAGTCTCGTAGTGGACAAAAGGAAGGAAACCCAACTGGGAAGGAATCTCCCGCCCCATGCGCGCCATTCAGCTCCTTGTCTCAGGATACCTAGAGAGAAGTCGCCCGAGTAGGTAGCAACAAGCACCAGCCAGCGTTCCTTCCAACTCAACTTTTTTTTCGCGCTCCAAAGACGCCGATGTCCGGGGTAGCCCCACCAAATCATCTCCGTTACGAGGTACGTACCCTTGTAGACACCGAAGCTCTCCCACGCAACGATGCTGAAGCTGGCAGGAACGGGCTGCAGGCTGGCACATGCACCGAAGGCAAGTCCCATCTTTGCAGGGGCCTCGAACCACATGCGCCCTCTTGATTGGCCAGAAGCTCTAAACCCTGGCTCCGTGCAGCTCCGATCGTCCAGGACACCACACTTTCTCTCACCTCCGCCATCACATCGCCTCACTCCTCCTCACCTTAGGTCCTCCATTCCCTCTTCTTTTTCTCCCCTCTCTTCTTCTCTTCTTCTTCTTCTTCCTCTTCTTTCTCTCTCATCCATCTTCTCCTCTCACCAATTCTTCTCCCCAGTATCCTTACCACTTTCAAGATGCTGTCCACCCTCCGAATCGCCAGCCGCCAGGCTGCTCGTCGCCCCGCCCAGCTCAACGCTCTCCGCGCTGCTTCCAACTGGGCCAACGTTCCCCAGGGTCCTCCTGTATGAATATTTCCCCATGCCATTGAACATCTCGTGTTCGTTCTCATGCTAACAGTTCACAGGATGTAGGTCAATTCCTGTACTCCCGCCGTTGCGCAAACTCGTTGCTAATCTGTCCTTCCTTCGCTTGATAATAGGCCATTTTGGGTACGTTGAACAATGCGCTCGTTTCCCTCTCCGTTCCCCCGATGGATAGGGGGACTGGGGGAGATGAAACAGCCTCATGTGCGTATACATTGAGACTAACAGTTGTCCACAGGTATCACTGAAGCCTTCAAGGCCGACAAGTTCGAGAAGAAGATCAACCTGGGTATGCTCAACCTCGTCCCTCGCCCACATATACCATTCGCTTTTCCCCGCAGTCTTCTGACCCGGCGACGTTTACAGGTGTTGGTGCCTACCGTGACGATGCTGGCAAGCCCTTTGTCCTGCCCTCCGTCCGCGAGGCTGAGAAGAACGTCATTGACGCCAAGCTGAACAAGGAGTACGCCGGCATCACCGGTGTCCCCGAGTTCGCTCCCGCTGCCGCCAAGCTGGCCTATGGTGCCAGCAACCCCGCCCTCGAGCGCATCGTCATCACTCAGACCATCTCTGGTACTGGTGCTCTCCGCGTTGGTGCTGCTTTCCTCGCCAAGTTCTTCCCCGGCGAGAAGAAGATCTACATCCCCAACCCCTCGTGGGCTAACCACAAGGCCGTCTTCAACCACGCCGGTCTTGAGGTTGAGCAGTACCGATACTACGACAAGAAGACCATCGGTCTTGACTTTGAGGGTCTTGTCGCCGACATCAAGGCTGCCCCCAACGGCAGCATCTTCCTCTTCCACGCCTGCGCCCACAACCCCACTGGTGTCGACCCCAGCCAAGAGCAGTGGAAGCAGATCTCCCAGGTTGTCAAGGAGAAGGGCCACTTCGCTTTCTTCGACATGGCCTACCAGGGCTTCGCCAGCGGTAACACCGACAAGGATGCCTTCGCTGTCCGCCACTTCGTCGAGCAGGGCCACAACATTGCTCTCTGCCAGTCGTTCGCCAAGAACATGGTGAGTTGCCTTCTGCCTCAGCATGCCTAGGTCTTTGAACTTGTGCTAACATGATTTCCAGGGTCTCTACGGTGAGCGTATCGGTGCCTTCTCCATCGTCTGCGCCGATGCCGAGGAGAAGAAGCGCGTCGACTCCCAGGTCAAGATCATCATCCGACCTCTGTACTCTAACCCCCCTATCCACGGTGCTCGCATCGCCTCCGAGATCCTCAACAGCCCCACCCTCTACAAGCAGTGGCTCGGTGAGGTCAAGGACATGGCCGACCGCATCATCACCATGCGCGCCCTCCTCAAGGATAACCTCGAGAAGCTCGGCTCCAAGAACGACTGGTCCCACATCACCAGCCAGATTGGTATGTTCGCCTACACTGGTCTGAGCCCCGAGGAGATGGACCGCCTCGCCAAGGAGTTCTCCGTCTACGCCACCAAGGACGGCCGTATCTCCGTCGCGGGTATTACCACCGACAACGTCAGCCGCCTTGCTGAGGCTATCTACAAGATCAAGGGTTAAAAGGGTATCACAACAGGAGTGGTGTTTAATACCGGAGAATTGGTCAGGATAATCCGACAGGAGGGCATGTCGAATACTTGGTTCTTCCCAGAATAGATTGGGAAGCCCCTTCCAGGAACTATATGGGCTGGGAGCTGTTTCGGGATGAATGGATTGGAAAAATACCCATGGTCTTCGGGTCTAGGCCAGGCTCGCTGGCCTAAAGGACTAAACGACGAGACGACATCAAAGCCTCGACAATATATGTACGAGTACTTGAATATAATAGACACGGGCGCCGTATGCCTGATCTACACATGCTGTTTCCACTCGATGTGAAGGAGGAGCTAACTATAGATATTCGACAAAGCTCCTGATTGCAGTGCACGCTAAATGAAAAGGAAAAGACTATTTATTGCCAGCGCACATACGTACATCCAGCATCCAACCAACGACGTACACATCACCCTTCCACGTTCCCAGTTCAACCATTGTGCAGTCGATCCAAGTCACCCCTCACATCATCCATCTGTCTCCCCATCTCTCGATATACGCGAGACATCTCCCTCAACTTCCTCTCCTTCCCCTGCCCACCGTCGACTCCTACACCATACTCCTCTAGCTCAGCTGTCAAGCCGCGTATGCGCTCTTCGCCGCGAAGTTTCGCATCCCGCAAGTGGGCAGCGTAATTCTTGAGCGCCGCCACAGCCTCTGGGGAATACACAGTGCGACGGACTGATGCAGCAGCGATGGTAGCATCGGCTTCGTGTCGACGGGCATGTAGCGAGACTTCAGCGGCGCGGAGCTCTAGACTGCGCGCAACGACGCCGTGCTTCGCCTCGAGAGCGCGGATGAGCAGACTAAGCGTCTGGGATGCTGATTGGAGTAGGTCGGTCAGCGCGGTGAGGGAGCGGAGGCGGTGTGTCGATAGGTCTGCCTCTGCGGCGGCGAGGTCGGTGTTGAGAGAAGAGACTGTGGACGGGAGGGAAGCGATGTGGCGGTGGAGGTAGGAAGGATTCGTGGATGGGTGAGCGATGCGCGCGAGACCGAGGGCTGACGACCGGAGGTTTGTGGCGATGAGGGGCGCAAGTGAGGGGAGTAGAGTCTCGAGGTCGGAGAGGGGAGGGTGGGCGAAGAGAAGTTGGAGGGTGTCTTGGGGGAGGGGCGGGAGTTCTGGGTCGAGAAGAGGTGGAAGGACGAGGAGGAGGTCGAGGAGAGGTTCGGGGAGTGTGGGTTGTTGAAGGTGGAGGGGCTTGGGACCGGGTTGTTGCTGGTTCTGGGGCGCTCGGAGCCGGGAGGACGATCGAGTCGCTGGTGGTGTTGGGGTGGGTGTTGAGGTTGCGATGGCGCGGGTGAGGAGGTGGTGTTTTGCGGCGGTTAGGCGACGACGGTCGAGTTCCTAAAGATGGGAGTTAACTCTCACACTATATCAAAGTCCAAGGGACGTTCCCCCGGCGAGCCAATGAGTACTCGATGGCCTTGTAGTTCATCCCATACCTCTCTCACAGCAGCCCTCTCCTTAGCCGCGGGGTCCTCCTTCGTCGACGCATCAGGATTAAGAATAACATGGGTGAGTTTGCTATAGAGCTTCGCAAAGTCCGGATTGTTCTTCAATATGACGTCGTCCACGGGCGGAAACATGGTTGAAGCAATTCGTGATTGTGTTGTGCAAGTCAACAAGTTCTCGAACCAAGCTTCAAGCAAGTTTACCCGTCTCGCGCGAACACCACACGCAGTCACCTGATTGGAAAGAACACACACAAACCTCCACATTTTCCAACAACTTGCTTCCATCCCATGTCTCCGGCGCCGGAACATCCCCCGCTTCCGAACCACCCTGCAACGGCCGATTACCAAAAATCTGAATACTCCAAAAGCTACCAGTCCAAGAAGAGAGAGAGAGAGAAGACCGATCGATCCTCACGAGGCCGGACTGCGCATCAATCCCTCCGCCCCCTCCCTCGCCTCTCCCAAACGCCAATTGAGGCCAATGCCTCACCCCTAACCTCTCCGACCTCCTACAATTCCCCCACCAACCCAGCCATGTCGTCCTTCGCACCCGCGCGACCAGCCCTGAGGGCATTCACACAACCGCCCAGCACGACCTGCGCCGCCGCCCTCCTCCGCACCTTCAGCACCACCCCCGCCCGCCAGGCCAAGACGATCAAGCCTCACCTCCTCCCGTCGCGCCTCATCCCACCCTACCCCTACGGCGAGCGCCGGGTGTACAAGCAATCCAACAAGGGCCTGTATGGATCAGCCCGGATCCGGTTCGGCAACACGATCTCTGAAAAGTACAACAACAAGGCCCGACGGTACTGGAAACCCAACGTCCACGTCAAGAGCTTCCATCTGCCCGCGCTCGCCGCCAACGTAAAGACCCGACTCACGCTCCGGGTCCTCAAGACCATCCTCCGGGAGGGCGGTCTGCAGGAGTACCTCCTCAAGAGCAAGCCCTCACGGCTAAAGGAGCTTGGCCCCGGTGGCTGGAACCTTCGATGGCTGCTGTTCCAGTCAAAGGATATCCAGAAGCAGTTCAACGAGGAGCGGGTTACGCTGGGGTTGGAGCCCAAGCCTATCGAGGATAGGGACGACATCATCCAGTACGCTCTCGACTTTGCCACCCCCGGACCGCTGAGCCTGCGCAGCCGGGCCACCTTGGCCGAGCTCAAGGCTGCCGCCGAGTCGGAGTTTGTGTTGGGCGACGAGGACCTCGCCAACCTGGAGGGGGTTGAGGAGCTAACAGAGGAGGAGGAGGCACGACTACTCAAGGAACTCGACGCGGCGGACGAGGCAGAAGCAAATACGACGACAAAGACGGCGTAATATCATGTATTATATGTATCAAAAGTCCCCCTTTTTCGCATATCAAACGCCAACCAGCCCTTGTATCATCAACCGTCAAATCCGAGATAAAGAACATTTTGTTGCGTTTTCACGTCCAACAATACTGTCGTCTCAGTTGTAACTGCATACATGTGTCTTTCATCAGTTCTTTTTCTTCATGATTGTCCTGTCTCTTTAAAACCGAAGATCCCAGCCAATCTGGGGTCCCAGCTTGGGCAGTTCGTCTGCCACGTTTTGCACATCCTTGTCTCCACGACCGCTCAGGCAGATGACGAGATCTTCGCCCTTCTTCATCGTCTTGGCCAGCTCGATGGCGCCGTAGATGCCGTGCGCGGACTCCAGTGCGGGGATGATGCCCTCAAGCTGGCTCATAAGCCTGAAGCCGAGGAAGGCCTGCGCGTCTGTGGCCGCAATGAACTTTGCGCGCTCGTTGTCCTTCCAGGAGCTCAGCTCGGGGCCGACACCAGGGTAGTCAAGACCAGCTGACACCGAGTGCGTGTCGGAAATCTGGCCATCCTTATCCTGAAGAATGTAGGTCTTCACACCGTGCAGGACACCCTTGGAACCCCCAGTCAGAGTGGCGCTATGGCGAGTCGTCTCGACACCATCTCCACCAGCCTCGACACCAAGGAACTTAACACTGGGCTCGTCCTCGAAGGGAGAGAACATGCCGACGGCGTTGCTGCCTCCACCGACGCAGGCCACGACGGCGTCAGGAAGCTTGCCTCGCTTCTCCAGCATCTGCTCCTTGGTCTCTCTTCCGATGATGGACTGGAACGTCCGCACGATGGTCGGGAAGGGGTGAGGGCCGATGGCAGAGCCAATAATGTAGTGGGTGGTGTCGAGCTCAACAACCCAAGCGCGCAGGGCCTCGTTGACAGCATCTCGGAGGGTCTTGCTACCAGCCTCGACAGCCACGACCTTGGCGCCAAGAAGTCGCATACGGAAGACGTTGAGCGCCTGTCTTCGAACATCCTCCTATTTACATTGTCAGCCTCAAAATCATGATGGTATGCTTATTAGTAGACTTACAGCGCCCATATACACGGTACACTCCATACCAAACTTGGCGCAGACGGTGGCAGTGGCAACACCATGCTGACCAGCACCCGTCTCAGCAATAATGCGTGTCTTGCCAAGTCGGCGAGCCAGGAGGAGCTGGCCCAGGGCGTTGTTGATCTTGTGGCTGCCGGTGTGGTTCAGATCCTCTCGCTTGAGCCAAATGTTGGCACCGCCAGCGTACTCGGTCAGCCGGTCAGCCAGGTGCAGATGACCGGGCCGTCCCATGTAATCGTAATAAGATCGATACTCCTCCCAGAAGGACGGGTCGTCCTTGATCTTGTTGAAACCATCCTCCAACTGAGACAGGCAGTCCATCAAGCTTTCGGGGACGTACTGGCCACCGAACTCGCCGAATCGCTCAGGGATCTTGTCGTGGAGAGCCGCAAGCTGGGCCACAAGTGCACTGTCTTCTTCGGCGCTGATACGATCCTCGTCTGTGACAGTCTCGCAGACAGTCACGTTTTCTCCGCTCAGCTCCTGAGCACCAGCCTCAGCCGCAGCCTCAGCCAGACCAATCTCACGGGTGTTTCCCTCGGCGTCGAAACCGGACAGATAGGCGCAGTACTTCTCGACATCCTTGAACGCCTCGCCGGGCTTGGCGTCCCTCAGGGTGGTGATGATTTGACTGCCAACAACAACACCATCGGCCAGATCCGCCACACTCAAGAAGTGTTCACGCGTGCTTACACCGAAACCAACGGCGCTAGGCTTGTTGCCACTGTACTTCTTGACTCGCTCAAGAAGATTGGGGAGGTTCGCGTTGAGGGTGCCAGTGGCGCCAGTGACGCCCATCCTCGAGACGACGTAGATGAAAGAATCGGCGAGCTGGCAGAGGATCTTCATTCGGGTGTCAGAAGTAGCGGGAGCGATAAGAGGGACGTAAGAAAGGCTGAATTGGGGAGAGAAATTAGCAACCTGCTCTATATGGTCCTTGGAAGTTGAGGCCGAAGACTTACTGGCCCTTGTTGCAGAGCTTTCGGAAAGAGATGGCCTCCTCAGGGGGCAGGTCAACGACGATGAAACCATTGATGCCAGAGGCCTTGCAGTCCTCGAGGAGTCGTTCCTCGCCATAGCTCAGAAGGGGGTTATAGTAGCCCATGAGCATGACAGGGGCCTTGAGACCACGGTCACGGGCGGCCTTGACCATGCCGAGGGTAGACTCGATGGTGACGCCATTCGACAGAGCGATCTAACAAAGGTCAATTTCAACCATTGACGCAGTTTCGAGGGTCACACGAACAGTGTTGGCAGTCTGGATAGTCGGGCCGTCGGCGATAGGATCGGTAAAGGGGGCACCGAGCTCGAGGATATCTGAGAACCGCATTTATCGTCAGAATCGATATCATCATCATGGTTGGTCGTTGGAGGATTGACTCACCAGCACCGCCCTTTTCCAGAGCGAGGAGGACATCGGGAGTGTCTTCGGGACGGGGATAGCCCGCAGTGACGTATGTGACCAGCGCAGACTATTCATTTTCGTCAGTCTTGTGTCAGTTTTCTCATGGACAGCTGGGATGAGCAAGACCAGAGGGTATATCTTGATCTTATTGTCCATTACCCCGCGGTCAAGGGAGAGACGAGGAGGGGCAAAGATTGGAGACGGGAGGCACTGACCCTGTTCTGCGCCTTACAGCGCTGGAAAGTCTGCTTGATGACCTCCATTGTCGTAAAATACTGTCTTCTTCAAGTTCGGGGATAAACTTATCAAGTCTGCGGCCGAAGTTGGTTCACGTCTGGGTGGGCAGGTATTTAAAAGAAAAGAAAAAGAAACCCCAGCTGGAGTTTTTAGTCGTTCCAGTTGGTACTATCCGAGGTGGTGGAACGAATTTTTGGAGATACGTACCTGACCCTGGTCCGTCCTCTCGAGGTGCAGAGGACCTGACGCCACCCGATTCCGGAAGAATGCTCTCCGCCACATTTCGCTGCGTCGCTCCTGCGCTTTTCATGCACGCTGGCTGCACGTCCTCCGCACCTGCATGACTTCCCCGGACTTTCCGAAAGCGGCAGTCACCAAACATCCAACCACCACCACACCACCACCACAGGGATCTCGTGCCTGTGCGTACTACTGCATGCGCTTTTCAGATACATACATCTCGCATACACGTGCATCCAACATGATTCAATACCAAATCATGCTAGCCCGGGCTAGATATCGCGGGCTGAATCCGAATCACAGAATAACAGTCACGTCTAGTGAGTAAAGCGAGTCAGTGGACATCAGCTAGGTCTAGCCGGGGATCCCAACGACATGGATCCCGTCTAGACTGACATACACGAGGTCAGCATTCGATGTCATCAAGGTATATTCGCTATAGCCCTAGCTTACGATGTTTTTCACTGTTTCAACCGAGAACTATCGACCACGCTCGTGCCATCCAGCAACAAAGACGTAAGATCAACCTTGGATGTTCAGAATAACTCGGTAGACATTCAACGACTACGGTATCTTAATGACTTCCCCTCCCTTTGGCCCGGGTGATTCAGCTAAACAGCTACCGAAACGAGACAAAATACAACAAAGGAAAATTATCAAGCCAAACTTCGGGGTGAGAATTGCCTCCGATATCCAAGAAATCCCAACGCCAGCAATGCCATATCGTCAACCACGTTACGTCATGCAGTCTGTACGGAAGTGCGTCTCCCGGAATAGTTCCCGCCAGGCCGCAGTGCTGCATAAGCTTCCCCTGCTCAGCTAGGCAATCTGCTAGTACTTGCCCGCTGGTTCGAAGTACCCGTTGGAACCACCTCGTTGGTGCCCTTCAATCTTTGTTGGTTGAACCCCTGTCGCGCCAGACATGACCTTCTCGCTTCCCCGCTCGCCAGAAGATGTTCCAAAACGGGCGAATCGTGGTTCGGCTTCTGCTTGAGACTGTCTGTAACCGAAACGAGCGTGGGGGGCCGCAGTTGCTCGATCTTCCCCGATATTATAGCGCATGCCGCCCTCGCCACGACCACGATCAGGCGCTGCCATGCCCGCCAGCGTACGAGCCACGCCAAAGAGGACGACGATGAGATACAGGAGCAGTAGGCCAGTGGAGATCAGCGCATCCTGGATCAGGTTGTTCTGCAACCATTCGGCGACCTTCTCGACAGCACCAGTGACCTCATCAGTAGTGACGGACGACGGAGATGCCAGAAACGTGTTAAGATTCGAGTCATCGCCGATGGAGTCTTTAGCGCCCATGCTGAATGTGGTGTTGTCGAACAGTGGGAAGTGAACCTCGGCCTTGTCGTGAACCCACGTCAGGCCCTTCTGTACGCTCTCGATCTTGATGCCGATGACGCAGTGAAGGACGGTCTTGATGGGGTCCAAGAGGATGGTTCCCTTGAAGGCGGCGTTCAAGCCGTCATCCATGGTCTCGAGGAACGTGTTCAGGGTGTCGTTGACCGCGTCCGTGGCATTGGTAACGTAGCCAAGGACATCGTTGTTGATCTCGTCGTTGAGGCCCTTAATGACCCCGTTGGTATTTGTTGCCCATTCATCCGAAACGCTCTCCAGGGTCTGAACCACATCTTCGGCGAATGCCCCGACCTGGTCTGCCAGCGCGGGGACCTCGTTCTTAACGGCCTTGATCAGGAGGTACTGGCAGAAGCAGGAAAAGAAGCCAGCTATGGCGAGGGACAGCACAAAAAGAGCCATTGGAGATGTCGCATAAGCTATGCACCACCGCACCAGGATCTGTCGTTTGCCCTGGAAGCGCGAGGCGATTTTAATACCCCATGTGGCCGTCATTGGCCGAGATGCGATATACACGACGTCCATCGGGTCGTATTGGTTCTGGGCAATGAGGCGCGCGTGTTGCTGCTGTCGTCTCCATCGCTTAATCTCGAGCCAAGCCATGGGGACAATTGCTGCAACCGCCAGGAGGACGAGGACAACGATGAAAATGGTTCGGGCCTTCTCAATAAGTTCATACAAGCCAGAGAAGAAGTCGTTCAGCGCGTCGTTTTCGGAGCAGAACTTGAGTTCCTGCTTTTGAGCCAGGGGGAAGGTATCACGGTCGAACTTGTATGCGCCGTAGGTCTCGTTGAGGAACTTGCGGACGATGTTGAAGGGCGTCGAGATGGCTTGCTCGGTCATGTTCTGGACTTCTCGGAAGGATGGAAGATCTTCATCAAGCTTCCGGACATCCTTGACAAAATCCTTGGTGTTGAGGTCGAAACCCTTGAGCTCCTTGATCGGCCCAGAGAAGTCGACCTCGGGAATGTCAGGGATCAAGCTGCCCAATACAGAATCTTCGATGCCCTTAGCCACCTTGTTAATTCCGTTTTCCAGGTTCTTGGCGATGCCCTCGATCTCTTTGACGGCCTTGTCGATTAGCTTGTTGAATGCCTTTGTTGCGTCCTCGGTGACATCGGCGACGACATCCAAGCTACCATGGATCATGGCTGTGATGAGGCAGGTGTAGGTGGCAGTGAGGAAGTTGATGAAGAAGATGATGATGCTCTGGACGCCGACAATGATCATGTCGAGCATAATCACCATGGCATCAACAGCCTTTTCGATGCCCGATGCTGCGAGATCATTGACGCCTACTGAAAGATAGTGAGGCATAGAGGCCATGGTACTGCCAATGTCTTCGACTTTGGTGCAGGCTGAGAGGGCCTTTAATTTGGCTTCTCCGACATTCTCGTTGAGGTCGGTGATGAGCAGGAGGACACGAACGAGGACGAGGAGAAGCAGAATGGTCCAGCGGTTCATCCATATCTGTGAAAGTCTTGATTGAAGACTGAGGTAGGGCGTAATATCGGGGGCAGTGTCGGGTCGGGTTTCTTGTTGTTTTCGCAAATCGGTCATTTCGAACGATTCTGAGCGGAGGGAGCCGGGGACGGCAGGGTAGCCCTCATTCTTCCGTGAGGAAAACATCTTTGGGTTCTTTTTATTCTATTCGTGTTGGTAATTTTCGATTCGAATGATCCTGAAGAGAAAGAAAGGGAGGCAAGGAGAGAAAGGACGGTTGAGGACCGGGGGGGTTTGTTGTATACCCCCAAAACGCAGATTATCACGAGTGTCGGATGAAGGTGAGAGATATGAAAGAAAACTTGTCGCCCAGCGATCAAAGAGAACAGGTACAAAGAAAAATAACCGGCGTAAGTAAAAAATAGGAAAGGAAAGAAAAAAAAAAAAAAAAAAGAGATTCCTGATCTATTCTTTCTATGATTCCATGTTGACAGTATGAGCCAGAGTGAGCAAACAGTTGTGTGCAAAATGAGAACGATGAATAGCGCCTGGGAACAACAATAGAGGGGAACAGGGACAATAAGAGAAGCACTCATGATTGCCAAAAAGCGCTGACGCCGTACCTTGACTCACTCCACTATTTGAGCATCCAATGAATAGGCAATACTTCCCAAATCGGAAACACTTTAGAATAGAAACGGCCCGTGAGAGGCCTTCGTTTTTTCTTTCCTAGGCGCTTAGAGGGAGTCAAAGGATCCTGGAGGTGCTAAGCGCCCGCACAACGCCGGTGGCCAGCCACAACGTCGAGTGAGGCTCCGCGGAATGCGAGGGGGATCCGAACGTGGGCCAAGAGGGAAAACGCGTCGTTTTGTTCGGCTAAGGAGGCTGTGCGGAGTTTGATGTGACTGTCGTTTGAGGTATCCGTGGAGAAAACGAATGGTGTTGAGACTGGTGATCTCGATCGCTTTGGAGAGGGTGTGAGCTCAGGTGCAACAAACGCGCTCCAAATCTCCCTGAGAAATACTCCGAACGCACTCAACAGATTGTAAAGATGGCCAATTCAATACCATGTGGTTCCTCGTAGCAGTCTCCAAGTGAATGGGTATGCGCATCAGGGAATAGATATAAACCAAGTGACTCGCGCTGACGGCGAGGGGAAACACCACGGAGCGACAAGAGTGAAAGGTGTCCATCCTTCCAAATCTCACCATCAGATCTTCAGCATCGAGGGGGAGTATATATTTGATAGGAACTCAAGGCATCTCGGAGACACCATCGTGAACTAGCCCTCTTCACGCTTCGTGAATCCATTGTCTGCAGATGCACGATGGCCATGATCGTCCAAGACAAGACGTGGGGAGGGAGTGTTGTGACGGTGAATGGCAATGAGCAGCCAGTCACTCGACTCGCATGGACAACTAGGGAAACAAAGAAACGCACACACAAGTTCCTAAACACGCACGACCGTCACGACTCCGTAACCGCCGTGCAAGAAAGATGGCGTCCAAGGATATGAGGTTGTGGTGTTTTAGCGACGCGGGGTTCTTGGCCAATACCGTTGAGATAAGCCCCTGGTACCTGAGGCAGACAAGGGTCTTTAGGCGGGGCCAGAGCTCACGTGGCGCGTAATCCGCTGACGGGCTCTTGACCAAAGAGAATCAATCACCACTGGGCGAGTTTCAGAGATTTTCGCAGTTAGGTTGGCTGATGAATGCTTGAACATGTAGATGTATTTATTTTTGAGATTCGTCGATCAACAGACAAGGAGGAAGTTCAAGATGGATAACGATTTGGCCGTGATCGCTGATGGAGGGGTAACTAAAAGCTTGCTCTAGTTTTATGTGACGTCATTTTGAAGGTTCGATCTCAGGGCAGGAACCAGCAGTAACCCATGGATTTAGGTGGTCAGAAGAGCAGCAGCCTAGAATCGTCGTACAAAATATGATGACTGAGAAATAAAGCATGAGACCTGAAAGTTCAGGTATAAGATCTTACGTCTTTTTGAAAACAACAAACTATGAAGCGACTCCAACCTTTTTTCATGGAATCTTACCTCACAAAGGACCGAAAGCATCTCTCCATATTCTCACGTACAGACGTACGACAGTTAGCCGCTCTCTTGAGCTCTGCACTCTCGAGGTGTGACAAATTCTCCTTCAGGTGAATGATTGGCTGCAATCAATCACACCCTCACTCAAGTCAGCCCGCTTCGGCGCGTGTTGAAGCGAGATGGGTAGTGAGTGGTCTTTCAAGAGAAATGAAGAGCAAGCCTCTTTCACCAGCGATCGCCAAGTTTCTTAAAATAACACACAAAAAAACTCCTACTCGTCGTCTCACGGCAACGAGTCTCTCCGTTTCAAGCTCGGCCTTGTCCAGCCAAGCCTTTGTTAGCGACTAACGTGGGTTTCGAGACCCGTCGTGACCACCGTCGGTCCATGACAGGTCAGGCGATAATACTAAAGGAATTATAAAGTACATGTTTTCTTTCTTCAGTGAGTCCCAGACTTGTACAACACTTTTCTCAAACTTCCTGCTCACAGGAGCGGGGCGTTCTTCAGTGACAATATGCAACCCCATCTACGACATCATCCATGACGGTTGTCCATGCAGCGTTATTCATTTTACCTCTCCGACTCCCAACCTTGCTGACAATCACATCTCGCAGAAACCCATCAAACTGGCGGACAGAAACAAGCAAGATATGTGTCACGTCCCTACTATTCGATATTGAGAGGATGACCCAGCACTTCATAAAGCAGGAGGCTTCCTACGAGGTCGTGTGAACTAGTGAGGTCCTTGACCTCTTTCTAGACGAGCTACTGTTCTTGGAGAACGCAAGAAAGGTCTCGAAGACAAGTGTGAAGTTAGCGTGTACAGACAAGTTCAAGGATGAAGTGTTAGAAGCCTTACCAGCAACATGAGGCTAGCCGAGCCGGAGACGGCCTAGATAGACGACGATTCGGAATCGCCGCCCTAGGGATATCATTTCGCTCTTCCTCGATAGTCCATATCTCTGGGTATTTTTATTCTTACAATCCCAAATGATCCTTCATTATCGACGCGGCTTGTGCCGAACTCACGCGAGATGGATGACTCTATCACCAGGGCCATGATAAGGCAGCATCTTCACGGGCACATGATATGGCGATCAATACTTCCATCAGGTGATGACAAGACAACGAACATGATGGCCGATCGCGCTCGAATCCACATTCAATGATCTCTTCAATAGCAAAGGAACTGTTCATTGAAAATTCGGGGCAACTACATTTTCGAACTCATCGCATCAGATAACCAGGACCAAATCACTGCAGCAATCAGCCTGTCCTAATAGGTCCATCAACATAACGTCGGCCACACAAGAGGCATTTCCACAGCTCAGCAGGGTCGGAAGAAGTTTGTCAATCTCGACAGAGCCAGATTCTATTGCTTCCCGATAATCAGGGATAACATCATGATAGCGTCAAATAACCTAGAACCTTCCGACAAAAACAATTCTCGTGAAACCGTAACGCCCTCATCATTCTCGACGTCGAATAGATGATTGATCCAACACGCAACTCGTTCAGGCGTCACCAAAGGTGTTCTCGCCGGAGTAGGTGATGTAGAGGAAACTGTATAAGCGTTAGTAAGGCGGCTTTTAGCCTGGGGGGAC
>JABFFI010000944.1:0-18288 GCA_013623725.1 Fusarium robinianum | reverse complement strand
GGGGGGGGGGGGGGGGGGGGGGTCGCTTTTTGCTTGCCTGCAGGCAGTATCCTCTAGTCTTTCCTTTTCCCACCCCGTGGACCCGGTGGCCTGCCGGGGGGCGTGGACGATGACACTACCAAAACGGCATCTTCGACTATCCTCGTGGGCCATTAACGTTTGGCTATTAACGATAGATTATGGGGATTGGAGGAACTGGGCGGGGGAGATGAGTTGATGGAACGGCTTGCTTGGTCGCCTAGTGCGGAAGTCGAACTGACGACGGGGGAATGGGATGGGACTGGACGTGGGAGGACGGCTTGGCCTCCGTTCCGACCGCTCAGGATCGAGGCATTAGTTTGCCATCGATGGTGTATAAAACCTTGTGGTTCTCCTCTGGTGGTGATAGAAGAGAGACTCCTCAGGAGAGATCGACTTCATCGAGAGCATCCCAACCATCATCCTCAGCTCCCTCAGCTTCCCCGTCTCCCTTGTTCACTCTTCAACCATTTCTTGACTTTGCCTCTTCTTCCGTTACATATATATATATTCACTTCCCTCAGACGAGACAAAACCAACAACCCTACCCCATTTAGCTTTTTCAACCTTGGCTTCCCCTTCAACAAGGCCCTGCCCCCCCCTTGATCCCGGTGTTATCCAGTCCCTCGGTCACCACTTCAAAAGTCTCATCATCACACCGACTTACACTGAAGCGAAGCCAACAACATGGTGCTTCTAAACCCCCTCGCCTCGGCGACGGCAGCAGCAACCCTTCTGCTTCTGCGCTCCGTCGCCGCCGACCCCCTTATCGGTTATGGAACCGACAGCTACGAAGGTCCCGACTGCGGCTGGGCCTGCCGCTACTCCGTTCCCCAGACCATGGATTGCCCCGAGTATGAGGGCATGACTCCCGAGGAGCGCGCTGAAGCGTATCCCTCGGCGGCGTGCATGGGAAACGACACCTACTATCTGACCTCGATCGCTTGGTGCATCAACCAGCGGTGCGAGGGTGCTAAGAACTTCGAGATTGAGGAGTTCTGGCAGAAGAACCTCATCTATGGCCAGGATGTGGAGGGATTCGTGCTCCTGTATCCTTCTTACACCGAGGCCATGCTTCAGATTGATACCAAGAAGCCCCCCAAGGTCCTGGATCCTACTGAAACTGTTCTGAACCGCACCATTGCCGTCACGGACGATGTCTACATTAGCTACCAGAACACTATCACGTCTATGACGGAAATTAACTACAACCAGTCTATGTTCTCGTAAGTCTAACCCCCCTCCACTAGAGAGATCAACCTCGCTAATACAACACTCAAACTTCTAGGCTCCTCGTCTTCCTCTCTGGCGTTGTCATGCCCGTCGGTTTCTCTCTTCTCCGCTTCCTCCCCTTCCCGGCCAAGTTGCGAAGCCAGTTCTACGCCTACGTGATCGACCCTCCGGCCTGGGGCAAGAAGCACAACGTCCCCATTCTGGGAATGGGCATTGTTCCTACTCGCGGACAGCTCCTCTTCATCCTTTACCTTATCGCCATCAACTTGGCTGCCACCTTTGCCGGCTACACTCGCTACTCGCCTAATGCCTGGTACCCCGACCGCAAAAATGAGTTGACTCGACACATCGCCAACCGTGCTGGTGTCATTGCCTTTGCCAATATTCCCCTCGTTATCCTCTACGCTGGCAGGAACAGCCTTCTGCTCTGGCTGACCAACTGGTCGCACTCGACTTTCCTGTTTCTTCACCGCTGGGTTGCTCTCATCTGCACCCTTCAGGTCTGCCTTCACTCTGCTATGTGGCTCCAGATAGTCAACGGCTACGGAACTCACTCCATCGCCTCTAAGTACCCCTACTGGTACTGGGGTGTCATCGGAACCCTGTCCTTCAGCATTCTGATCCCTGCATCTATTCT
Source organism: Fusarium robinianum (assembly GCA_013623725.1). Lineage (NCBI taxonomy): Eukaryota > Fungi > Ascomycota > Sordariomycetes > Hypocreales > Nectriaceae > Fusarium > Fusarium robinianum. Next base: position 16,400 of record JABFFI010000944.1, on the reverse strand, counting down.
TCCTCTCCGAAAGTTCTTCTACGAGGCCTTCCTCATTGCCCACATCTTCTTCGCCATCATGGCTGTTGTTGGCTCTTGGTACCACATCGTCTATCTCTATGACGGCCAGTCTGGTTATGATACCTGGCTGTACATCTCCTTCGCCATCTGGGGCTTTGACAGACTCCTCCGTATCGTCCGTGTTAGCAAGCACGGTATCAAGCGAGCCTACGTCACCCGCGTCGATGATGAGTACATCCGCGTTGACATCCCCGGTGTTGACTGCCACGGTTACTGCTACGCCTACTTCCCTACCATCTCATGGCGTATGTGGGAGAACCACCCCTTCTCCGTTGTTGGCTGCAACCCCGGTCTTCCCCGAAACCTCAACGACCCTCACTCGACTTCCCACTCTGACAGCGAAGGCCCTGCTCTGTCTCCCACCACTGTTGTCGACTCTGGCTCCAAGGAGGCTGGCGTCACTGCTCGCACCCGAACCATCGCCACCCGCAACGAGCAGCAGCACGGCATCACCCTGTTCATCCGCCCTCACTCTGGCCTCACCAAGATCCTCGCCACCAAGTGCGGTGTCGCAGCTGGCATCCCCGTCCTGGTTGAAGCCACCTACGGTCACGAGGGTAAGACATATCTCCAGGGCAGCGACGCTCACTTTGCTCCCACTCCCGAGTACCCCAACGTTCTCTGCATCGCCGGTGGTGTCGGTGTCACTGCCGTCCTTCCTGCCCTCAACAGCGCTCTGTCACTCTACGGTCCTATTGGCACTACCAAGCTGTACTGGGGTATCCGAAATCGCGGCCTTGTGGATGCTGTTGAGAGCATGCTCGTCGGCGCTGGCGCTACTAACGAGATCTCGGACTCGAACTGGGGCATCATCGAGCCTCATATCACCGTTGGTTCCCGCATGAACGTGAGGCAGATCCTGGAGGAGGAAATTGGCCAGGCCAAGGGCGGTACCACTGTCATTGTCTGCGGACCTCTGGCTATGTGTGATGATGTTCGATATACATGCTCTGCCCTGGCTCGCCACGGTGCGGTGATCAAGTTTATGGAGGAGAGTTGCACTTGGTAATGCGAGACTAGATGTATATGTGTATGGCTATACATATATCGTATCTGTGTCTACCTCGCTGATACCCGAAACAAACAAACAAACAACACAACAACAAAACATACATACCCCCCTTTATTACCTAGACCTCAAGGAAGGCCATATTACCTAGTTCAAGTTTGTGGAGATAGTTGGATAATTACGTTAACGGCCGTTGAGTTTACATTCTCTTCACTCTTCAAGTTCCTATATACATTTGCTTCGCTTCGTGAATGTGATGCTAGCTAGCTTCCATAGATTTCGACTTAGATCCTTCCTCTCCTCAGGAACTTGTTGGGAAGATCTACGTGCTTCGCCCTCAGGTACTCGCAAATGTTCTTTCCCAGCGTATCGTACTCGCTCGTAGAGTTGAAACCCCGGTCGAGGTGATCCCGCACCAGGAAGTGCACCGCCCGGATCCCCGGGATCTCGAAACGCTCGATCTTCCTGCCCTTGTTGCTTCCCTCGAGCAACTGGTGGATCTTTTCCACCGTCAAAACGCTCCGGAGCCAGTCCCACTCGTCATCGTGGCGCACGTAGAAGCCTACGTTCGCATCTGAAGCCTTGTCGCCCGAGCGGCCCCCGACGATCCATCCAAGGGGTCCCCGGGTCGTGGGGCCGAAGCTCCCGAGGTCGACGGGGTTGCTCGTCTCGTATGACTTCTGGTCCCGGGGGTAGTCTGGGCGGGTGTTGTTCTGCACGGGGATGTCGAGCGACTTGCCCATCCAGGGGAGCTCGACGCGGTGCTTGATCTCGCTCTGGGGGAGGAGTGTGACGTAGTACTCGTAGAAGGGCTTGCCCTCGCTCTGGCGCTGGTCGTTGCCGAGACTCGCGCCGGGGCAGCTCTGGAGGAAGTTCTCCATGCACCAGCGGTTGAAGCCGGGGACGTCGAGGGTGAACTTGTCGACGAGGGCCTTTCTCTTGGTCTGGATGAAGATGCGGAAGTCGACGGTGGCGACCTCCTGGTTGCGTGGGTTTTCTGGGGAGTAGCCGTTGAGGCTGAACTTGAGGCACGAGAGGTCCTTGATGGCGTCACCGATAGAGTAGCGGACCTGACGCTCCGTCCACTCGGCCTTTTCCTCCAGGTCAAGGCCAACGAGGTAGTAGTGGAACTCGGCCTGATAGCCTCCAAAGGCTGTGAGTCCGACCTTGGTAGTAGAGGGGGCTGGGAGTCCCCTGACGCCTGTGACAAGGACACGATCCTTGCCTATATCCTTCATCACGATACCCTCGAGGTTGGCTGTAACGTCGGAGCCATAGTACAAAGGACCCTGGATCTCATATAGCAGCTGCGATGAGACGGTGCCCACGGAAACCTCGCCACCAGTACCTGACTCCTTGGTGATGATGCAAGAACCGTCATTCTCGACCTCAGCGATGGGGAAGCCCAGGTTCTCGCACTTGTCCATCAGTTTCTTGAAGCCGGAGTAGTAGCCACCGCAGACGTAGGCCGAGCACTCGATCAGGTGGCCTGCGACGAGCGAACCGGCGATCTGATCGAGGTCTGTCTCGCGGTCCCAGCCGTGCCACCACATAGAGGCACCGATGGTGGGAGCAGCGTCGGCGACACGGCCGGCGATGACGATGTCGCAACCTTGACGGAGAGCCTCAGCAATGCCAGCACCACCGAGATAACATCTAGATAGTTTGTTAGTGTAAGCGTCCTAACACTACCGAATCGAGTGATGGGACTTACTGAGCGCAGAGGATTTCATGTCCCCATTCCTTGAGAGACTTTCCATTCATCAAACTCACAAACTCCTCTCCATTCTCATACAACCTCTTGACAGTATCCGTCACCTCATCACCACTCACCCATCCCACCTTGAGATCCAACCCCTGCCTCTTGACCTCATCCTCGACCTTCTTCGCCAACATCTCGGTATCACTCGCGCCAGCATTGACAGCGACCTTGATGTTCTTGGACTTGAGGTACGGCAGAGCAGGCGCCAGGTTCTCCATAAAAGTCGGGTCGAAGAGACCCTCGGGCTCCTCCTGGAGTTCGCCCGCGCGACGCAGGCGGTCATTCTCAGTCTTTTGTGCGCCGTGGAGGGTCATTGTGCACTCGGAGAGCCAGTCGCCGATGATACAGTCGATGTCGCAGTTCCTGGCGAGGTCTCCGATGGCGCGCTGGCGGTCGGAGAAGCCACCGGACGAGCCGGCGATGCGGATTGCTCGCTTTGCTGAAGGCATTGTGAAGGGTTGCTGTTGTTGTTTTCTGTTGCCAGTTGGTTTCGCTGTAGCGTCTCTTTGAGGGTGAGACGATCTGATCTGGACTTTGCTGTACTCGTCTCAAGCAACTCAGGTTTCACAATCCAGTCACAAAGTCGAAGAACCCCAAGGGCTTATATATACTCCTCCTCATCCACCATCCCCCCTCCTCCTCACCTGTCAAACACCCATTGCCGACTAATACCGGCCGGAAGATCGAAGGCGAACCTCCAACAACCCGGGGTCTCAACTGGCCCCCGGCTGCGGCTCATCTACCACTCCCAACCCCGAAACGAGCCTAGTCATTTGCGGGGGGCTTGATCTCTTGACGTTGACAATGTGGGGGATGTAGTCAGTCATCGTCGCGGGTTTGGTTTAGAGCTTCTTTAGCCGATTGGCGTGTGTGAAGTGAGGAGAGGCGGAAAAGAATACCCATTGCGTCAAGAGAGAGAGAGTGTGTGTGTTTGGAGAAGATGAATGACTGCGCCGGCAACGGAGTTGTGAGATGGACATTACTAATCTGAGATACATAATTACGGACATGTCGGAAAATCCGTATCCTTGATTTATTGATTTATTTGGCCGGGGTTATTTCTACTGTTTCATATTATTTTGTTGTTGTGTAGGGTAGTCAACTTCATAATAGGAGTTGTCGGGTATCGAGTTCCCGATTCTCCAACTCCGATGAGTGTGTGTTTCTTAGTTGGATTTACATATAATCCGATGGAGAGGGTTATTCCCTCTTTGCTGAGTAATAATTATCTTTCTTTGAAACCTCATCCTTTTACTTTTCGTCACCTTTGTGGCATTGTCGAGCCAACGTACCTACACCTCGTCTTCCAATCACCTGGGACGATTTACCTTTTGTCTTCGGTCTAATATGTAGTTAAGAATCGCAAACCGTTTTGGTTGCCCTGCTATTAGTAATGGAAAAAGTACCTACTAACATGACGAAAGATATGATGTGGTCTCTGCCTGTGTTGTGGACTTTGTCAGGGCAGATTCCTGTCAGGCCTTGTATCCTCGAGTTGTTCGAATTTGTGCCTCAAACACACTATGAAGAAAGAGGACGACCAGTCTCTAATGAAATGGATTTACATGGGAAAGTCTCCCTTGTGAACTACTTCACCTCATCCTCACACCCAGTCATGTCACAGTTAGTGTATTGATGCAAATGTCCCCCAGGGAACGTCATAGTACAGCATACAATGCGGGCCGAGACCATGAACCCTTATGCACGCCGTGATAGACTTTTCTCGGCTGCTGAGGAGACAAGTTACTCAAAAGGAGACCCAGAGAATACAAGAGCGCAATCGCGTTGATCTGGCATCTTCACACTTCCCTCCAGCAGAGAGTCAGAAATCCGAAACCATCCGTCAAAGACTACACACACAAGATGAAACTTGCTTCTACTCTCTTGAGCCTGGCGGCGCTTGCGACCGCTGATCTCGTCCCTATTCGCCTCATGAGCTACAACGTCCGCGTCAATGTCCCCGTCCCCGGCGTCGGCGAAGAATCCTGGGCTGTCCGTCGCCCCAAGATGGCTGCCCAGCTCAACTACGAGACAGCCGGCCGCCCCGACTCCCTCATCTGCTTCCAGGAAGCGAGCTACGTCCAGGTCCAGAACCTCAACACAGACCTGAGCTCTAAGTGGACCTACGTTGGCGTCGGGCGCGAAGACGGAGGTCATCGCGGTGAGTACAATCCCATCTTCTACCGCCGCGACACATGGAAGCTCGAGAGCAACGACACATTCTGGCTCAGCGAGAAGCCCGAGGATGTGGGCATGACGGGCTGGGACGCTGCTCTCCCCAGGATCGTCAACATGGCTCGCTTCAAGCACAAAGACTCTGGCGTTCGCGTGGTCATCATGTGTACACACTTCGACCACGTCGGCCAGCGCGCGCGCGAGGGCTCGGCCAAACTCATCGTCTATCTCGCGCACAAGTGGTCTGTCCGCAAGAGAAGGCTGGTCCCCGTCTTCGTCCTGGGCGACCTCAACGTGAGCCCTGACAACCCGGCGTACCAGACCCTCGTGTCGGAGATGCACGACGTCAAGGATCTTCTGCCCGACCGGAAGAAGTTTGGCAATGAGAATACATACACGGGGTTTTCGCCACACACCAAGGACGATGATGTTACCAGCCACGTGTTGGTGAAGGATCCGCAGGGCATGCACTTTCAGTCCTTTGCGGTGTTGAACTCCTTATACGAGGATGATGTTTTCCTTTCGGATCATCGTGCCCTTGTTTTGGATGTCGAGTTGCCCGACAAGCCGCGCAAGAAGCCTAAGAATTATTGATCCAATTGATGAACTGGGGGGAGCGGACTGAGAAAACGAGATAGAGATAGAGCCCGCGGGGTTTAGGTATAGACAATGGGGGATTCGGGATACAGGAGTCGATTTGGGAAAATTGGAGTGAGGTGTATGGCGTTTTATTCTATTCTATTCAAACAAGGATCAAACCAGCATAGCATCCCATCGCCTACAACCCGAAAGGTCGAGTCTCCTTCTCGCACCACTCGACAAAGGCCTTGGCGATTCCTGTCCCTCCTTGTTCGCGATCTTCGATGGAGGAAGAGATGTCGTTTGGGATGGTGCCGAAGCGACCCCAGGGAATGATAAAGGCCCCGTTCTTCTCGGGAGTGACATCTGGCGAGAGCAGGCCGAATAGCTCGCTATAGGCACCATACTTTGGGCTCTTGAATACCATACCCTGTTTTGTATTAGTAATTGAATCCTTTTTTTTATTATCATTATAATAGGATCGAAGGCCTACCATGACACAGGAGACGGGCCCTGGCATATGACGCTGGAGTTCGGTCTTCATAAACCCAGGGTTCACAGACTGATCGCCGTGGTTAGTTGAATCTCAGACATGGATGGACACTTGGAAAACCTACCACCGAGATAACACCCTCTGGACCTAGCTTCTTGGCGAATTCTTTTCCGAAAAACACATTGCCAGTCTTGCTCATCATGTAGTTCTCCATCTGATCCTTCACAACCTTGGGCTCACCCTTGGTCTCATCCCAGGTAATGCCGCCCTTCGGGGTGCCAATCTGAAGAGTACTCGCAACCCAGACAACGCGCACGGTTCCTTTCTCCGCCACCTTGGTGGTGGCTACGATGATGTCTTCGAGTGACCGCATGAGAAGATAACCGCCGAGACAGTTGGTCCCCATCTGGAGCTCGTAGCCCTGCTTTGTCTTGCTTCCCTCAGGGGGCCTCATGACACCCGCGTTGAGCACCAAGCCATCGAGCCTGGTCTCCTTCTCTCGAAAGCTCCGAGCTGCGGGCGCAACGCTCTCGAGGTCGGAGAGGTCGATGCACAAGGGTTCTAGGCGTCCAGTGGACTCCGGGAACGTGGCCTTGATGTCTTCGATGGATGAGGCGATTCGAGCGGAGTTCCTTGCGGCGAGGTAAACTGTTGCGGAACGCGAGTAGAGTATTCTGGCGAGCTCTTGACCGACGCCAGACGTTGCGCCTGTGATGATGTAGACTCTAGAGGATAGGGATGGGAGAGATGCCTCGGTGAAGACAGGCTCGGGAGGGAACATTTGTGTTCTGACAGACATGTTGGAAAGTTGAAGTTGAAGTCTCAAGTGCTGATTGATGGATAGTGAAGTGGTTGTGAGTTCCAGAGCGTATTGGGCTGAGGTCAGTGAGGTTATCCCGTCCTTTATAGTCCCTCCATCTGATGATGCTCTCCATACCTGAACTAGGTATACGCATTCCTCCTGGTCGATAAGACATGAGACACTACCGACAAACCGAAAAAAAACTCAGCCACACAACAAACTACGTTGCAGTCATTTCATCATGACGGATCTTAGGCAGGACGAGGTGACGCTCAACGACGAAATAGTGGCTTTGTCCAGGTATCTTGCGTACGACGCAGACAAGCATCTTGAGCCACTAGCCCCTTGCAATGTATAGACTCCTTAGCCCATTCGCACCTAACCAACAATGACGGCGAAAGTATCTAGGAGTGTCGGAGACGGAGGCGCAATTGGTTTCGGCTTTAGAGACTCCCCCAAGTCCGACCCGGGCCCGTAAGCCCGATGGGGTCCACAACGGGAGGGATCGACGACAGGGGGTTACGTAGGGCTGGGGCTGGAGAACAGAGATGTATCTTTCAACAATACAATTCGAGATTATAGTAACCTTAGTACTGTTTTCTTTACATTGGCGACATGTTGTTTTCATCCAGACTTCCAAGGCTTGCTCGCTCTTGGGCTGGCGCAGCCGTGAGGCAAAGCGGCAAGGCTGCAAGACTACATGCTGAGGTAAAAGGTCGAACGAGACGGCGGGAAAAGAAATGTCACAATTCAATTATTCATAGCTACATATTTTCCTGGAAATCCAAGAATGAAACCCCCCTTACCCATCCGTAGTAAAGCCTCACAACTCTAGCCTCTTCAACCCAAACACCAAAGGCCAAGCCACACTCCAACAAGGCTACCAGCCCCAGCCACACCCGCCAAGCCTCACATCCCCGGATTTTCACGACCATCATGCCTCCCTTCCTTCCTCCCCAATCCCCAATCTCCCTCCATCACCAACATCCTCGGTTACACACTTTCCATCCCTCCCCCCTCCACAATCCTCCTCACGTCTCACTCACTTATCACTACCAATACCGACTTTCCCTCCTAGACCCCCGTACCGCCCACAATGCCTCCCGACATCGACGACGCCGACGACGCCGCTCTCATCGCCCAAACCCTCGGCTTCTCCTCCTTCGGCGCCTCCCACCCCTCCAAAAAACGCCGCTACAATCCCCGAGCCGACTCCTCCCTCCCCGACAAACCAGCCGTTTCATCCGCCACCGGCGCAAACGCCACGGCCCTCAACACTTCCGCCGCCTCCACCGCCGCCGTCCAGGACCTCTCGCCCGCGCAAGCGCGCCCCGCGAGTCTCCCACAGCGTCCTGCGGCTCCCCAGCAGTACCAGGCGCGCCAGGGCCAGGATCCTCCGCCCAGGGGCACGTGGTATGTCGGCTACTACGACCCAATGTCCAACGAGAATCCCTGGGAGCGGATTGAAAAGGCTCGAGGTATGGAGGCGCGCGGCACGTGGCTCCCCCGTGGCGCGGGAGAGGCATCGACAGCCACAGCGGGCGCTCCGGCGTGAGACCATTCAAGACCATGGAATCCCGGGATAGCAGCACTAGGGCTGGGTCGCCGGGCCTTGCATGACGGCTCGCATCCCCAACATCCAGTCCTAAAACGGGAATTGGTCCTCATGACTGCTCAACCCATGTGAGCTTGTCTTCATCATTTCTCCAAGAGGATCGATAGCATTGCATCATTATCACGTGGGTCGTCACGTGAAGCTTGGTGTCAGGGGCTGTCCAACGTCCCTCACGAGCTGTCCCTACATGACACATCTGGCCCTCCATCTCAAGGAGACCATCTCTCCTAATCACATGGCAGGAAACGGCCGTGTGCCCTACCAATGGTTCGGAGGGGCGTGGGGAGCACGTCAATCACATCTACGGGGGGGTTATCACATCGACTAGCCCTTACGGCCACACCGGCCATTCATCGAGGAGGGGGAAACGAGACTCAATTGATACGAAAACCGCCAACTCCAGGCTCCGGCCCAAAACCCGCAGGGACGGCCCTCTGGGCATATCACACTGCCAAAGAGAGTAGCGTACCTCTCCATCATGTCCTGCCGCGTTACCAAATGTTACCTAAAGGAGCAATATCAAGCAACTTTCCCTCCCCCAAATAGGACAAGCGTCTCAATTCTTCCCTAGACCGCTGTTGTCCTTGCCAGTCTTCCTCTCCATCTTGGTACCGTGGTTCCCAAGGCCTTCCTCCGTCGACACACGCCCCCCCCTGGAACATGCCACGAGCGAGACGAACTTGCAGCCCTCGGCAGCTCCCGCCTCACCCACTCGTTCTCTGGCCACGTTCCGAGGGGCCCTCTCCCCCTTGCAGCTCCTGGGTGCCGAGACACCACGCGTCTGCTGTTCGCCCTACCACCACCATCCCCTGCTCCCCCACAGACGTCAGGGAGGAGGTGTACTTTTAACATGTGCCCCTAGATCGTCCAAGTCATCCAATCATAAGCCATAACGTCGTGAAACAGCCGCCCCCTTCCCCCTTCCCACCCTCTACCTCACCGCACCGTTTTCAGCGACCACGGGCCTGGCGTGTCAGAAGGGAGCCCTCCCACACGTCCGCCATTCCGGCTCTGCTGGTAAAAGCAGCAAGAGATCTCGCGTCTAGCGGGATCGTTTTGCCGCGACTAGTGGCCCCTGTTCCAACGTCACCTCATCCTCGCGTCGCATGAACTCTGTCGCGTTCATGCACGTCGGAAGAAACCAAGGTGGCGTGAAAACCTGGAGAAGTGTCCAAAAAAAGAAACAGAGAAGAAAAGAGTGCCCCATTACAAAATCCTGCTAGTCCGATCAACGGCGGTCCCTGCGTGAACGCAGCGAACCATTTGGGTATGTGCGATTTCTGGCGAGTAAAAAGGGGAATTGGAAAACGAAAGAGTGCGCGCGCTCGCTGAAAAATCGAGATGCCGCTGGGTGTGCTTTTTGGTGAAGATGCCGATGCGGCTCAAATCGACCCTGGCAACATCCTAGTTCTCAGGGGACGGGTATCGCGCACGAGCCTTGTTGTACTCCTTGGCGTGCTTGCGCGAAGCCTTACTCTTGAGAGACCTGTAAACGCATTTGTTGTCAGCCATGATATTCTTTTCTATCTCCTCGTAGAGGCTCGCAGCTCATTCAGGTGTGAATTCGACTGCAACGCTGAAAATTGGATCTCGCTCGCGAACCGCTCAAATAGTGATTGCTGACGGCAGGATTTGTGACCCGCCGCAGTATCGCCAAATCGCAGATCGGGGTCCGAATCTCGGATAGACTTACCCAACTTTCTTCTGTGTCCACTCGAGATCGTTTCGGACCTCGTGAGCATCCCGCATGCCCTCCTGGAAGCGCTCGCGGGTCTTAGCAAGACGAGCTTGCGCTTTCTTCTGCAGCTCTAGGAGCTCTCGGTGCTTGGCATTGAGCTTTCCGGATCTGCCCGCCACAAAAAGAAAAAAAAGTAAGCAATTTGTTATTTGCCGAACCGGTTACCTCTTTCCGGTCGAGGGAAATGGCACCGCAACTATTCTACAAAACAACAACTGGCCGATGCAGCTACATGTACTTCGTACGTCTTTGCTGCAGCGCTTGCCGGGGTGCATTTGCGGGGTGCCAACAGCGAAGCGAGATGACGGGGGATCGACTTACGTCTGGGCCTGCACGGCCATGCCGCGGTCAAGAGGGATTGGATCAAAAGAGTTGGCGAAGCGGTCCTGCATGTACTCCTGGAAATCCACGCCGCTGGCAGAACCGGTGCTGTCGTAGTCGCCATAACCGCCGCCGTAGCTGGAGGACGAGGTGGCCGAGTATCCACCGTTGCTGTAGGAGGGAATGCCGGAGGCGGAGCTAACCGAGTCGTCACATTCCGGAGGCGAGACGGAATATTGGCTGTAGGTGGGGTAGTGTGAGCCCTTGGAGGGAACGGGCAGAGGCATGGAGTAAGCCACGGATGTGTAGTGGGTGGACATGATGATGATTTGTGATGGATGGTGGTCGTTATGAGGTTGGTCGAGTCCTGGGAGAGGTAAGAAACAAGGCCGTTGTGTTGTGTTGACTGAGTGCCAGAGGGCTGTGAGTTGCCTCAAGTCAAGTCAAGTTGAGTCAAGGTTGGAGGTTGTTGATAGGGGCAGGAGGCCAACAGAACTTGGTACGAGAACCGGACAAGTTGGGGCTTCAGTATGAGGGCTTGAGGAAGAGTGATGAGAAAGGAAGAAGAAGAAACGAGATTCACTTCGGTCAAGTTGGGCCCTTTTATACTTTTCCCGTCACCCTCCCCGGGCAACCTGGATGAACGAAGGGATAAGTCATCTCGACACCATTCGCCAGGCCAAGAACAACCGACCCCGCTCGCAACGACGTGGAATGGGATAGGACAGGATGATGACATGGCGGAAGAGGAGGCAGCAGCTAGACGTGACGATCATGGCAGGATGCAAAGGTGTGGACCATCGCGGAAGGCGACGACGAGATGGAGGGCCAGGAGGGTGACAAGGCCTGGAGGACTAAGACGGCTAAGGAAGGCTAAGAGCAGCAACGGGGTCTCGTAAAGGCAATGAATTGGCACAAGATATCAAAGTACATATTTTAGACGGACAGCCGTGGGCAACCGGGCCAACGAGAGAGAGGAACCGGGACATGATGATCGAGATGGGGCAAAGGGGGAGGGTGAAGGTAGAGAAAACGGCTTGTATGAACCAGATATTACACCAGAACCAGAGAACGTGGCTGTAAGACGTCTCAGGGTACCCGTCCTAAGGAGAGACAACCTAGTGTGGGCGTCTAGGAGTTACGTCTTTCGTTGGGGGTGCAATGGCTAAAAGGACTCATGGTTTTTTAGCAAGGGCATCTGCATATGCCGAGAGGGTCAGAGCCCAGGACCACACGTATGTGCTATGTATGTGTGGATGGTAGGTAATTATGGGAGTGAAAGGCCCGTGGCCCACGGACACGGGTAGCGTGTGAATTGGTTAGACAAAGTCGCTTGACGTTTGATGGGTTAATAAAGTCAATGTGAAGGGTAGTGCTTGAAAAGGCAAAGGATCTGTGAAAAAGAGCTAGCACCCGGGAGGCCTGGGGTACTGAAAGCCTCGAGCGTGACGGGGATATGCACAAGCAAGGACAGCCAGCCAGAAACAAAAAAAAACAAAGGAAAAGAAAAAAGGGAAAACCATGTGCGTGCGTGTTTGCGCCGCGAGCGGAGACCGACACTACCCCGGCTTGCGAGAGCGAGAAACGGAGCGCAGGGACAGAGTTGAATTGAGATGCTGGTGAGATGCCATGCATATCCGGGCCCATCAACGGACACAGGGTGGCTGCACTAGCCGTTGGGCCCGGGTCTCGAGAACCACAAGGACCGTGAGAGCGGCAGAAGCTTGCAGAAGGGGGCGAAAAGAGAACGGCGCTCGTTTGCTCGGTGCTGCCGTAGGGTTGCCCGGAAGCCGCGGGCATAGGTAGTGCTGTGTAAGACTAGGTGGACTTTGGACAAGTCGAGTGCATCGGTGCACGTTGGGGATGAAGCGAAGGCGGACATAACGGGGCGAGACCAGACTTGGCCTTGGTGGTTCTTGATTGAGTGACGTTGGGGACGTTACTTGGAGCTGACTGGACTGGCTTGCTGCTTTGCGGCGATAGTAGTACCGGACTTGTAGGTAGTTAGGTTGGGAGACAGATGGATCGAAAGGACCAAACAGGCGAGCGACTGAATGAATCAAGGTCGCGATGTGACTGGTGGGTGGTAAGTTAGATGGATCCAGACAGACACCAACGCCCATTGCACGCACGCACCCACACCAACTCCATATCCGTACGTCGTCTGAGTCGGCCGGATTCCGATGCTATTGGGACCTAGTAACGGCAGTACATAGAGTAGGTAGGGGTAGCGGTAGGTTGAGAGACACAGACAGAGCGTTGTCTCTGCAAACGGGGACCCGGGGAGACGTAGCGGTAGTGTCTGGCAGCGTTTGCCCTCTTTCACTTTGAACAATGGTCACAAAATAGTCCACGTCCTGGACAAGGGCAAGGGCGGAACGAAAGGGGCGTGGCAAGAGGGTGGAAATTTGGGGACGCATCTCTCTCGTCGCCATCCGCCCGCGTGCATCTGGTGCGCATCTCGTTTGCGTCTCGTCTCCTGCAACCTTGGGAGCTTTGGAGCTTGGAAGCTGGGGACCGAGTGGATCCATTCAGACGGGCGTATCGATACGTACTTGCAAACAAGCGCGCTGCCGCTAAAGGCAGCCAAAAGGACGAAGGCGACGAAGGACTAGGAAAAAGGAAAAAGCAGCACTGGAATTTTTTTTTTCGTCAGTGGGTGTTCTACCGTGAGCAACCAAGGAGAGTCTTGCCCACACCCCCCTTTTCCTGGTAGGCCCGTTGCATCTTTCTTTGCTGATTGTCTTCAGAGGCAGACGAAGCAGAACGAGGCAGAGACTGATAGACACTGAGAGAAGACGATGACGGCCAAGGGGATTGGCTCTCGACCGGGGAGTGTGGGTAAAAAGCAGGGCGGCGGATCGGGCAGAGCTGCAGCAAGTCGGGCAATTTCTCTCTCGGTCTGTGATGTGGTGATGCGTTGTCAAGATATTTGCCAGACGATGCTAGGACACGGGGGGTGAGAGGTGAGATGGGAGGAGGGGGACGGAAGGGAGAATGTGAAGATGACCTGGAAATTAAGGTACCAATTGGAAGAAGACAGGAGGGAGGTGCGAAAAGAGAGGTTACCATGGAAGGTACTAAGGTAGGTGGAGGACCGTTACGCACCTGCTGGTGTTAGCAGCCTCACCCGCAGGTAAAGGTTTTGAGTTGGAGGGCAGGCGCTACCTAGGAGGTTTGCCATTGGAGAAGAAGGAAAGAAGCAGCCAGGCAAAGTCGCAGCGCAGCAACGCAACGGGGGAAAGAAGCAGGGGATCTCGACTACGTATGAAGGAAGGATCCATGGTGGAGGGCGCAAGATGATGGATGGTGGGGGATAAGAGAAGCAAGGTGCATGCGTAACGTATCTCTGATGACAAGATGTTAACCGATCTTGGATTTTCTTTTTCCTGGCTCAACACCTGTCTTGTAGATCCCCTTTCCTTCTTTTTTTCCTGCTCTTCTAAGATTGCAGTGCGACTCAATGGCCTGGTGAGAGATATGGTTATCGGAGATATTGATCCAATGCTCGTGTATCTGTACGTATACATTGGTACCTCCTTCCCCCCAATGACGCTCCCCGACTTCCTCTTCTAGAAAAAGTTTCCTTCTCTTTCCCTCTCTCGTCCGTTGGTCCTGACTCCAATTGGCCATAAATAGCCAAGACCCGGATCTTTCGCACCCTCCCATGACGCCATTGGATAAGAAATCGACCACCTTCATGATGGCATCCATCTCAAAGGAAGGTCTAGGCAGCCAGGTTCTAGGTTCTCGAGATTCTCTCATATTTTCTTTTTTCAATTTTTTTTTTCTTTCTTCCTGCCCCTCCCCCGCTCTTCACAGATTCGTCAACCAGTCAAGCTGTCCCCCTCACGAGGAATGATCCACCACCCACCACTCTCACCAACTCAGTGGGCATTGGATCGCTGTGAAGGTTGCAGGGTCCAGGCCTGGACCGAACTGGGCTGGACTGGGTCGTTTGCTCACTCATGTGGGTGAAAGGAGTTGAGAGCGCGTACACACGTATGTGACCCGAAGATGAAATGCCATCCAAGCCCTTTCATGGTTGGGGTTACCCATGAACTCTGGGGACGAGATGCTTGATTGCCTTGTTGACTGAGCTTTTAGGCCATTAAATTAGATCGTGGGAGCTTTCCATCCCTACCTAGGTAGGTATGGGAGGATCAAGGTGATACTCAACGGTTTTGAAACCTTTCTTTCTTCTCTCCGTGGAGCTTAGTTGCAACTACTGATAGGGTCGTCCTCGCTTGGCTGTGCTTTGACCTGGATCTAGACTTACACCAACAATATTACCAAGACGACAACTTTCACGTGCTGAGCACGGAAGAGACGTCAAACATCATCTTCAGCACGTGCGTTGGCATCGCCTATCTAGGAACTCGATAAACCCTCAGCTGCCCCGTATTATTGTTTCTCCTCACGACGCAGACAACCGACCGGCCCGGCCTCTTGAGCCAGCCAACAACAAGGCAACCAACGCCCGCTCGAGCTCTGCGTTACTCCCTGGTCCGTCTCCATTCTTCATACCTACTCCAACCTACACTGTACATACTTCGTACATATGTGCATACATATATACATGTAGGCAACCCCATCCCTCTGCAGCCTCCTCCGTACATGGGTAACCACTGCTATCGTAGGTCGCAGCTAGAGCTCCTGCGGCTTGCAGCTCCGCGGCGCTGCATCCCTCTCCTGGTGTCAGTTTCAGTCTCGTCCGTTTGTCTGTCCCTCTGCTTCTTCACGAACCCATCGTGACACGCCTCCAACGGGCTCCTGTAGCTTCCCGAACGACGGATGCACATCCGATACGGCTACTTGCTTTGACCCCGACTGCACGAAGCCATCCAATCTTGTGCTCTGGCTCACCGTTTCTGAGTCCCCGGACTTGGGAGGCGCGTTTGCACCTTGCGCGACGACGACTGCAACTAGTCTACGACGACGGGAGGCCGTTGGCTGTAAGCTGGCATGATCCCGGCTCCCTGAGGTTGTCCGCCTCGCGATCTTCTCGGGACTGCCTATCACTACCGACGATCGCCTCCCGCGGATAGTACAAAAGGAAGCACACAGGCGAGTCCTACCACTCGGCGCGCCGCCGACTTGGAAGCTATTCGCCGGTCGTCGAGAGCCCCGCGGGTGGCATGACTTGCAAGCCCTGCGATGAAAGCTGTGTGTCAAGCAGAGTCCGAGCTGCCGTGTATGCCACTAACTAGCTCCTCCGTACGCCTCGGGTATACAAGTACTTGGCTACTTCTGCCTCGCCTCATTGATGGAGAAGCTCTGACTCGAAACGAACCTCTATCGAGGTAGCCTGGGGCAGCTCAGCCATGGTTCCAAGGCGAGATTCGTCCAGATTGGAATGGAACGATTCAAGAACGCGGGGGCTGAAATTTTCTGCCTCTCTGACTTGTTGCTCTTGGAAGTGGAAAAAGCCAAGTCGCATTTGCATTGCATCTGCATTTTGCATGGCAGCGTTGCGTCTCCTACCAGCGCACACAACTCCACACTAACAAACGAAGCCATTCAGAGGCCACCACGCCCCTCCCATGTCCGCACAGAAACCGCTTTGACTTTTGAATTTTTCTGAACCCATTTTATGAGACAAGCGAGAAAGAACAGCAGAGCATTCGACAACATTAGACAACCCCCTCCCAAAAAGAAGGGACTCGTGCAAACGTACATACAGGGTTCTTGCTGGGCATGACCCTATCTAATGGAGATGTTATACGCTTGTCTGCCCTCCATAACGCACGGACAACTCAGCGACATTGCGGTGCAGAAGAGAGGACCAGGCACCCGGGAGGGGGAGAGAAGCGACTTTGTGCAGGGGGGGTTGCAAAGGAAGGGGG